>CAUJNA010001302.1:162378-164878 GCA_963377175.1 Effrenium voratum | reverse complement strand
ATGGTCTCACAGCAGCCCTTCAGACCCACGGGCGTTTCTGTGCTCCATGCCTTCTGCGTTTGCCGCCTGGACTGAGGGTAGATGTTCAGTCGCAATCCACGCGCTGAAGCCCGCTTCAAGGCTCAAAAGAGCTTCGCTTGCCATGACTCACGGCTGCCATGCTGAATTTGAGATTCGCGGGTGTGTTGCGTCATTGTGTCACATGCGCTTTCCCATTTCGGCGCTGCAGCTGCAGCTCTTTCCTTTTCCTCCAACAGCATTAGGTCTTCACAGCGGCGCGCCCCATGGCTGCCGCAGAGGGCTTCGAAGAGTTCCTGGTTGGGCAGCACAAGGTTGCCCCCGAAGTTCTTCAGCAGCTACGAGCTGAAGGAGTTGAAAGCCTGAGTGACTTCGTCGGTCTCTTCACTGAAGCCGACTATGAGCAAGCCTTGAAGGATGAAGTCTTGTCCAAGGTTGAGAGCCACAGGGACTCCAAGATCCAGCTGGCTCGTCTTCGGGTGGCCTGGATGCGGGCGCGCCAGGAGGTTCAGAACGCAGCTCCTGCTAGTAGCTTGCCAGACAGCTCTGCAGACTTGGAGGCACCTCTTCCGGCGGAAGTGCGACAGCGACAGGAAGATGCGTTTCACTCAAGATACAACCTGCGATTTCCTCCTGAGCTGACCCCCGCGCCAACTCTCTTTGCTCGTCACTTTCGAGAGTTTCGCAGACAAAAGAAAGAGTTGGATGACCTTTCTCGTGTCCGCTCCGCTGCGGAAATTTCCTCGGTTGCCCCAACGGAAGTCAAGCAACTTGGGGACTTCCAGGTGGTACTCCGAGCACCCCAGGAACCAGTCACTTTCAAGGACCTTGTCAGCTCGTGAGCTTTTGCTCAATTCATGGGCGTTGGCAGGCACTGCTGAGAGGGACTCCAAGCTGAAGCCTGGGCAGAAGACCGTCGAATTCGACATGACTGCCAACCTTGCCTACCGCTCCTTTGCAATCGAGCGGGTTCGCAAGTTTCGCGGGACCCTTGGCCAAACCATTTCTTGGTTTCTGGACCGTGATCGGGAAACGCAGAAGGTTGCCCTCTCCCTCTACGCAGAAGGCTACCCTTGGGGTGAGGCCATGCAGCAGACCTATGAGAATCGCACGGCAGTCTTGTGGCAGATTGGCCCCGTGGGAATCGTGGACGACTCCCTGTCCGCCCCACCCGCTTTGCCCGACAAGCCCGCTGCCAAGAAGCGCAAGGATGACACCCTGCCTGACACCCAGAAGCGTCCGCGCCCAGACCGTTCTACGGGGCAGCAAGTGGACACCAGCACCGGCAAATCAATCCAGCTCAAGGACTTGTGTCCTGACTGGAACCGCGGCCAGTGCACTCGTCGCCAAGCCGACTGCAAGCACGGAAAGCTTCATCGCTGCAGCCATCCTTGTGAGTCTGGATTCTGCGGCGCTTGGCAACACACGGCAGCCCAGCATAAAGCCAAAAAGTCGGGTTAGGGACAGCTCCCCCCCTCCAATGTGGCGCTTGGAGGGGGGGTGGCGCTGGCCCCCCCGCCGCTTCCAGTTGACCATCGCAGCGCAGATGCCCCCACCAGCAGCAACGCGTTGCCCAATCCTTCTTGCGCTCCTTGCAAGCCAACCCCCCAGCAGCCCCAGCCACGCAACACGCCTGCCAGTTCCGTGTGGTCCGGGGTGCAATGGCTGTGTGACGGCATGGGAGGCGCCTTGCCTGCCTTGTCTCGCTTGGGCTGCCCTGCCTACACGGCTTTTGTCAGTGAAGCCAGGCCTGACCTCCGGGCAATTTCAACCAAGCATTCTCCAGGAGCTTTTTATGTTGAAAGCCACGACCAATTTGACACAGCAACCATTGTCAGCGTGGTCCCAGCCTTTTCAGCTGCGCTCCTTGTGTCCGCGCCGCTCGGGCAACACTCGATGTGGGACTCCATTGAAGAGCTTTGCAAAGCTCAGGGACGCCCTGGCATCTGCCTGCCAAGAGTCTGACATTCCCTTCCGCTTCTTGGTGGAAACCTCCGCTTCTATTTCAACCGAAGACAGAAGCAAGGTCAGCCACTTCTTGGCGGATGCGGTGCCTTGCTTGTTCCACGCAGCCGATTTTGGTTGGCTGCATCGCCCTTGCTTGGTCTGGGGTTTGCAGGAAGCACTCCGGTCCCAAGCTCCGAGCTCCTGCAGCGATTTTTCCTCCCACCCCCCGAACACGCCCCTGCCTGGCCTGTGGCTTCTTCGCTGGCTTGGTCTACCGGACCCTCCAGACTGGAGCCCACAGGATGCGAGCCTTTGCTGGCGCTACCGCGGTGCCAGTGGCGTGACGGGGACGCCCGTTGCAGGTTGGTCTCCCTCCTATCCGAACGGCAGGTGCTAAGGCTTGAACGCCCCAGAGCTTGACCAAACCTTCACTGAGCGCTCAGGGAATTTGCTCTACCCTGTCAACCAAGACTTCCCATCAATTGGCGTGCCTCTTGGACCTGAAGACCGCGAGGTGCTCTTGGGCTACACCGCC
>CAUJNA010001302.1:137378-157378 GCA_963377175.1 Effrenium voratum | reverse complement strand
GAGCGCCGCCGGGGTGACGCTGAACTACTCCATCGTCTGCAGCGCCGGGGACGAACGCGCGCCTCGGCTCGGCCTTTTCGGGCGGCCCACTGCCCGGTTCGACCAGCCGGACCTGTTCTGGGCCCCTCGGAAGTGGTTGGCCAGTTGGATCGAGAAAAAAAACAATAGCAGCATGTATAAACGGGATTGAGCGGAGGTGGATTGAAAAAAATGCTGGGCTTGAACCTTTTGTTGCTTTACCTACCAGTTTTGAGGCGAAACAAAATCCGGTAGCATGTAAACGGCAAGGCCGCCACGGTAGGACTTGGAGTCTTTTTTTTGGGGGGGGGGCTCTCCTCGAAAAATAATTATATAACAATTAAGGGAAAAGATGAAAAAGAGCCAGGAAATACGGATTTGGTTCGGCTTTAGCAAAGGTTCCAGAAGGCTTGAGGAAGGATCCCAACAGATTGGGCCGTGATGGGCAACATCCACACCAGTTGGGATGGGAGATACGGTTGGACAAAGTCCACGCGAATCGATCGAGATCTGCCAGCTGGTTTATCCCAGTTTTCAACGTCTCCGGCTATCCCCTTAGGTGTTGATGGATTTAGGGTTTAGGGGGTTGTCACTAAACCACTAAAAGTTAAGCTATTAGCAGGGATAATGGTAGGTTCCTTTTTGGTTTTGCATGGGACGACACAATTCTCCGTTTTGTTTGGGCGGGCACTATGCAACCAAAAGCAGGTTTTCTTCCAAATGGAATTGAAAAAGGGGATAGGAATTCTTGCTTCTTTGCAAACCCCCTTGAACATCTAGTGTGAGAAGCGTCATATATATATATATACATTTATTTAGTTATGTGCGTGTGTGTGTGTGTGAGTTTTGAGAGGGTCCAAGAGAACAATTCCCCATCCACAAAGCGACTTCTGTTGTCCAGGCCCCATGGCTTCCGTTGAGAACGAAAACACGGGTGTACCATTGTTGAACATGGATGCCGATTTCTGCTCAAAGCAGAAGCCAAAGGGAAACGGAAGCAACACTTTGAGGGTATTCCCTTTTTCGCTTGGGGAAAAAAAAAGCAACGCCTGGTGGAGCAATTGAAATGTACTAAACATATCCTGTTTGACAAACAAGTTGCATGTAGTGCTTTAAGTTTCCGTCTAAGGCAAACTGGATTCTGTTTTTGATATCCTTTCGGGCATCGGGGCATCGGGGTTTTGCAACTCTTCAGCTCCGAATCCAAGGAACTGGGGCCCAGCGACACGTGCCGCACTCAGCCCCACTGCTGCCCTTTGCACTCCCAGGCCGTGAGGCTTGTTACCGGGCTTCCTTTGCTTGAGTTTGTTTTTCCTTCTTCTTTTTTTCCGGCGTCCGGTTCCTTGGCCTTTCAGGTTGTTTATTGATTTGGTGGTAGTTTCCATCTAACCCACGAAAAGTTAGCCTGTTAGCAGGGGATCTGAGGACAGCCCAGGTTGTTTCGTCAAGGTTTTCATCCAGGCCTGGTTGACTTCCCCAAAAGGCAAAACCCTGGGCTTACGCCTACTTGAATCTATGCTGATTCAGAGCAGAGCCATTGACTATGAGGGGCATGTTCTAAAGCTGATGGCATGGAATCCTAACTGCACTTACGGCCATTTTGGGCATCGTGCCGATTCGTTTCCCAGAAGTAAGTTGTAGCTAGCACATGGCTAGTTTATCCATAGATACCTTTTATCCAAGTCATATATACACATATATATATATATGTGTGTATATGTGCAATCACTCAGTTGGTTTGCAGCAAAGGTCCACAAGTGGTGATGTGTTCTTGTAGGTCAAGTGTCCACCCGACTCTTGCCACCCGACCGCCTTTTCGGCGAGAGCTCAGCTCATCCGGCTGAAAACCCGGATGCGCATCGAAACCACCCTAAGATGCGAATCTCAGGAGCCTTCATGATTCCCCATTCTCTTCACCCATCGTTTTCTGTGGAAACCACCCATGTTCCAGGGCTTTGGGCCCAGTCTTTGAAGAGAATGATGCCTGAAGAGAATGGGCAGGGGACAGCTAGAAGATTAATACACCCCTCTAGATGATTAAAAGATGCCCCCTTTTGGCGGGGATTCAGACCACTTGTGCAGCACACCCACCCACCCCGCCCCCTCAATAGGGCTGATCCGGGGTCAACCACGGCTTCGGCTGCCAGTAGCCCACAGGCTCGAACTGGCAAGGTCCAAGACGTATCCCTTGGGGTGGATTTCCTAGGTCCCCCAGCAATTGGTGCCCTTTTACCGTTTCTTTTTGGGGGGAGGGTTCCCCCCCGTATTCTAACCTCTCTGGAGGACCTATGTTCTCACTTCCTGAGTTCCTTGATTTTGGTTCCCTTTTGGGATTGTACCATTTCGGTCGGTGGTAAATAAGAAGTGTGGTTGCTTCTTTGGCCAATCCAGCGAGTTGTTTGTTGCTCGTACTTGTTTTACTCTTTGGGTCAACTTCACTCAGGAAGTGAGTGAGGGGAAATGGATCACGCCCTCAGAGGTTGACATGCCCGTCGTAGTTGCTGAGACCATGTCTGCATGTCGGACTCCTCTGAATTGGGGTTGGGTCGGGATTTCAGGACGCAGGACCCTTCATGGGAACCCCAGATAAATAAACCCCTGCTTGATATGGGGTGTCCCCTTTTTAGTCGGATCCTGCCGTCAATGGGTACGAGGCTCTGCGCATTGAACGGGGCGCGCTGTGAGGCTGACCATCACCCGACCCTCTCGGACAGCCAATGCTGTGCGCTCGCGGTCTCTGGATGGCGCAAACCTCGGACAATTGGCCTCAAGATTGGTTGAAGCAGCCATCCTGTGGCTCGTTTTAAAGGGAGACCACAAAGGGGTCGTGTGAACAACACATTCTTGGCACCTCCTTTTTGGTGGGTCCCGGCACCCCCACAATGGGCTCTGTCCGAAGTCGGAAGTCGAGGTCCGGCAGGGCTGCATTTCACCTTCATCCCGCTGGTGGGGCAGCAGGCTGAGGATCAGAGCTTTCGGAGATTTGGCGACAGAATCTTCCCCAGAAGTAGTTCCCCTTTTTGATTTTTGCTTTTTGGGGGTCCCTTGTGTTTTCCACTAGGCATAAAAAACAAAGGAAACGCTTGGTTATGATTCTAGCCAAGTAATGTGGACCCAGGATCTAAGTAGATCCCGTCCCATGAATCCGAGGGGTGGAAACCCCTCCAAAAGTGGTCTGAATCCATCCACTCAAAGTCAAAGGGGACACCCCCCGATCAAAATTAACCAGGGGTTTATTAATCCGGGGTTAACATTATCCCACTAGCAGTACTTGCAGCACAGGATCTATACTACTGTGGATGGACGAAATCCTGCACCCCTAAGAAACCATGAGAAACCATTGTTGGTTGGTATTTATGGGGGAATCAGCATTCCAGGGTTTCTTCGGTGGTGCAGGATTTCGTCCATCCACCGTAGGATGCTTGAAACACTTTTTGTGTGGGGGGGGGGGACGTTGCTCTTCCAACCCCGATTCTTGATTCCCCACCTCCACTTTACCTTTTGGGTTTTGGGCCCGAGAGACAGGTTGGTGGTCATCATCATCATCATCATCATCATCATCATCATCATCATCATCAGCAGCATCAGCAACAGCAACAGCAACAGCAACAGCAGCAGCAGCAACAGCAGCAGCAGCAACAGCAACAGCAGCAGCAGCAGCAGCAGCAGCAGCAGCAGCAACAACAACAGCAACAACAACAACAACAAAAGAAAACGACAACAGCAACGACAACGACAACAACAACGACAACAATGTGTCCATTTGTTGGTGGCAAATGCCTTCAATTTGAGCAAGTCTGTTCAGAGGTTTGGGGTTGGTCGGGAGGGTCATCAATGTAAGGGATTTCCACAGGAACCTCACACTGCCTTTCCTTACTTGCCTTCCCAGCTCTTCATGTTATACTTTTTGGGAAGACCATTTTAGTGGTAAAGAAGAAGCCTAGACTTGTTCTTGGCCAATCCGCTCCAGGAAGTGAGTCGCGGCAGGTTACACTGGCTTCTTAAAGTTCCCTTTCTCATGATTCATACCTTTTGTGAATAAGTTTCCAAGTGGGATATGCCTCATTTGACTCGCTTAGCGGACAAGGTTGTGAAGCGCTGCCATGTGCTTGCCCTGTACTCGCAGTCCCACACATTGGGGGCTCCAGCACCACGTGGGGTCAGGATGTTTTTCGGGTTGCCCTTCGTTGGTTTGTGGCTTGGGGATTTGAAGCCCAGTACCTTTTGAAGACAAATGGGGAAGGTACCCCCTATGGCCCAAAGCACCAAAGCAAACCACCCAATTGGGGGCAAGGTGAATTTTGAGCCTGTTCCTGGTTAAAAAAATCGGGGTTGTTTCCCTTAAACCCACTGGAGAGTGACTTTGATTCTGGAAAGACCTATCACGGTCAACCGGAGTTGTTTCGTAACCTGCGACTTTGGCAAAAAATCCTGGGATGGACGGAATCCATGTCGCACCACTTTGGAGCCCATGGCTGAAACCATAAGGTTTCTTGGCATTTACATTCGAAGTCGTCTCATTCCGCTGGGTGTCTGAGTTTGGCGAGGATTTCGTAACCCTCCACAGTTCTAGGGCTGCCTTCCAAATTCTTTCCAGGGATCCGTCTTTCTGGGGAAAGACACCCAGCGAAAATTGCCGGTTTTTGAAGAGAACGATGGTTGAACAGAATGGACATGGAATCAACCCCTAGACCGGTATCAAGGAAGCTCGTTCCCTCCGAGGGCCATGGCGGAGCCCGAGCTCACCAGGCGCATGCGAAAAAGTTGCGAGAGATGCGGGGAGTGGGAAGAAGCTTCTCGCCTCCAAAAGGCACCAAGAGATACCGAGAGACCAAGAGTCCCATGAGGTCCTGGACTGGATCGTCACTTTTCGGGCTTGGTTGCCATTTTAGTGGCATGCAAAGAGTCAATACCTGCTTTGGCCAATCCACTCAGGAAGTGAGAAAGCTATCCCCAATTTGGACGCAGAAACGGTTCATTCCACTGAGCACCAGCAAGTATTTGGGACCCCTTTTCTGTGGCAAAGACGTACCAAGGAAAATGGGGTCCCCCCCAAAAAAGTGGCAGTTTGGCTTCCTTTATTCAGGAATCCCCAAACGGTTCATTCCCTAACACCCGAAAAGGCCATTCCCTACCTATTGCACCAGCAAGCATTTGGTACCCCTGTTTGTGGTGAACGGCTGGCGGACGGGGTCAAATTCACTGAGCCCGAAGGCGGCCAGAAGAAGCAAGCAAGCACCACCACACAAGAAAGTTCTTTTTTGGGGGGGAGGTTAGGAGGTCGTGCAAAGACCTGAAATTGGGCACAGACCTGAATCCCCCAGATAGATCGACTCCAAAGAACTGCTGCATTATTTTTTGGACGGCTGACTCCCTGAGTTCATCGGCTCGAAGCTTTCGGGGAGGACAACGTGGGTGGCAAACAGAAGTTTGGCCAGTTCGCGGAAGTGAGGCTGGGCATTAAAAACTGCATGTTCAGGTTTAGTCCGAGCAGGGTACCCTAAATCCTAACACATCTCCATATTGTCTGGAATCGTGAAGAGGCTTGGCTCTCAGGTTGCATGAACCCAAACACATGAACCCAAGCAAATACATACGGAGTAGCGGAAAGAGCCCCAATCAACCACCAATGTTTGGGAGAAACAGATTGAGAATTGGACCCCCCCTTTGAAGTTCCTAAGGGCTCCCCCAAACCTGTACTCCGCTTGGGTTCCTTCCACGTAAATTTCTCTTCACCAGGTCCCCGCGGGGGGACTCCTCAGCGCCCCAGCTGCCCGAGTCGGCATCCCAGCCGGCGAGCGCCGCCGATTTCCGCCGAAGGAAAGCATGTTTTGCGCTAGGACACATCCCGCACACAGACACAGACACACACAGACACAGACACAGACACAGACACACAGACACAGAGACACGACGCTCCAGCTTTGACAGCTATCCAAGGTGTTTCCACCTCGACTGAGTGTGTGTTTCCTTGGGCATCGGTCTCAGGGCATTTCTCGGACTGAGTTCTTAGCATGGTGTCCCCATATCGGGGCAGCTAGTGTAGAGACGTAAAATCCTAGTGCAGGAGTTCGTCTGACCACCGTATTTATTTGGTTGACTCTCGCGCGGGAGAGTCATATGTACTTTATAAAGTGTTATGCACATGACAAACTATATATTACACTGTCGGCGAAGGTTAAGCTAATCTAAAATGACAAAAACCTGATTTCCCATAGCCCTCTTTGGATGCCTACCCCGATAGCAGGCGGTTACCGGCAAAAGGTCCCATACCTCTACTGCTATTGGGTTGGTTCTTCAGACTTTAACTTTTTGGATTCTCTTCATATGTCCTTGTAGCCAGCAAAAAGTCAAGCTTTTGCTGGGGGACCTAGAGCACCCAAGCATACTAGGTTGCGAAGGTAGATCTACATATGCCACAGGCAGAACCGAGTGCAGCAGAACCACAGGCAGAGTTTTGCGACGGACGGAGGGGCGGACCAGATCGGCTCGCCATGATGTAGCTCGTTTGCTTGGGGGATCCCCGACTTCAGGTTAATAGGGTGAAATACATATAACCCTATTATAACCACCATGTCAAAAGGACTATTGCCGATATCCCTGTTAATTTTAGTGTTTTTTTTAGATTTGGAATTCTTGTAGAATGTGCAGGAGTTTTGCCAGGAGGTTGGTTGTTTTCCAGATCGAATGATGGACCCCAAAGCTTTGAGGAATCGCCTTTTGGGATGATATCCATTCAAGTTCCATATTAAGTGGCAGAGGAGTACCTGTTGGGAACCGTTGCCTTTGGGGAAGATTCTGAGACCTGTTTCCCCGAGGCACGAGAGATCCCCTTTCATTTTGCCAGAAAAGCCAGCCAGATCCAACCACAAAGCCCTGGTGAGTGCACAGTGGTCCCCAGTTTCCCCAATAGTTGGCAACCAACAAAACCTTCCTTTTTGTTTTGAAATGGCGGCTCCCTGAATTCCCCACTGCACCCAACTGCTTGCGTCGTACTCTGCGGCATCGGCAGCCACATCACTTCGTCCCACTACCCCTGGTGAAGAAGTTCCTTACGCGGGTTGTAGGGCAAGTCAGCCACTTGGAGGGGATGTTTATGACCTACAAGTACCTGATGTGGCGCTGTCATCCAAGAAGTTTGGGCTCGTCCAAGCGCATCCAAGTAAGAAAAGTTGGCATGTACAAAGCTAACTATGCTAGAACATCGATCATATCCCTGGCTTAGCATTGAACATTGACCAAGATGAAACCAACATCCCTACATTTGCCTGGTTTAAATCTTTGTTTGACCCAGCTGTTAAGAGAGTTTCCTCTAGGGCGGCTGCTGTTGCAGGGAAACAGCCACTTCCAGCAGTGCCAACATTGGTCCCAGGCTCTCTGATGGGGAGGAGGAGCGTAAGCCAGGCGGAGAAGGATTCGAATTCGCCTGACCTGTTCTGAAAATGACTTTTGGGGGTAAAGGGACCCGGAATGGACAGAGATCGCTATTCATGTCCAACCACTTTCGACTTGTGTTGTTCATGCAAAGTCATTGCAAACCCAAAAGAATGTGTTGGGAGTTGGGGACGTCACTTTCATTCAACGGGTGTGTGGTTTTGGAATGGCTCCGGGAATTGACTGCCTGATTCTTGTAGAGGGCACACCGAACCTCCAAGCCGAAGCTCCTCCATGGCCTCAGTTCGCGGGCGGTGGTTTCTTCGTCCTGTTGCACCTCTCTCAGCTCGCCCCTGATTTGGTTCAGGTTGGAGGTTTGGAGGTTTGGCATCTACCTTCTAACTCAGTTTCATCAAAGGCGACGGGTTCAAACACCCCCGATCCAGCAATCTAAGCCAATCCAAGCCACCAGATCGGGGGAGGTGCCTGTGGAGCTGCACTTTTTGCCTGGCGGCAGGCTGACACTCCTGCGCGTTCCCATTTAGCAACATCCGGTTGACATCGAAAACGGGTCAATTACGTCCAGGACAACCTTTCAAAATGGCATATCTTATCGTCTTTGAGGGGATCAAGGTTGTGGGATGGGGTTGGTTTCCACTTTTGCGATACTTGACATCACAGAAGTGGGCAATTCCCAGAACCCTGTCGACCTCTGCTCCCAAACTATTCCTCATGCTGGAGCCTATGGACAGCCGGAGCATTGGGATCTGTGGTTCTCAACCAGTCAAATGGGGTTTCATCCGTCCCCGCAGGCTTGTGTCCATGTCAATAGGCTATGTTTTGTTTGGAGCGGTTGCAAGGTAGAGGCACAAGATTGGCTCCATCCCCTGTTTTAGTCTCCACAAGTAGGCCAGAATCAAAACCCGGGTAGGTTCGTAAGGGACCATCCCAGCCATAACTAGCTGCGGCCGCCTGCTTAGTTCTTTACTTGGCTCTAAATCCGTAAATCGACCATTCTTGTACCGGGTTTTGATTGTGACTCACATGAGTTTGTCCATGTCTCCGGCCTTTTTGGGTCAGTTTCCTTCAGCGGACCCCATGTCCCTGTTCTCGAACACCGCGGAGAAAGATGGGTATGGGTCAAAATTAGACCACCAAAAAACCGCAGTTTTTAGTCCATGTTTCCATTTACCAGGATTCCACTTATATTCTTGACCCACAGCCACATGGGTTGCACCGGCCGTCAGGAAACTGCAGCTTTGCCCGCGCCGGAGCTTTGCAACTCCCCACCGACGCGGCTCGACAGCCTCTACCTGGGGCATGTTTTTTACATACCCAGAAAAACCGTGTATGACCCTGTATCTTCCATTTGGTTAAGAATAGTTTTTTGTTTTCCCCTCTTGGTTTTAAAGGGAATCTATCACTACTGGAAACATGCTTATTTTTTCCAGGGGACTTAAGCAAATGGAGGGTATGCAAAGTAAGAGAAAGAGGAAACCGAGCCTCTAGATTGCCATTTTTTTACCATGTGTTCTTAAATTGCCATCTTTCACCGAAACTGTTTGGTTTATGGTTGGTTTACTTGCAATATGGCGAACGGAATCCGCATCCACCATACCTTCCGTAAGCTTTGTGGGCAAGTCTGGGGAGAGTCAATGAGGCTTTTCGGACAAGTTGGGTGTGGATGATCTGCTCTTTTCGGGCTGGGCACGTTGTTGTCTTGGATAGATATTGGGTTTTGTGGTTGGTGGCCCTGGTTCACCCAACTTGTCCAGTGCTTGGACACTGTTGTTTGGCTTCAGTTGGTTGAGAAGCGTGTCCTAGGATCTAACCGCCCTGCTCCCCCACAAAAAAACAAAAAACGAGTTGCGTTTGAGTTGTGGAGGGAAGCAGGGGGTGGATCCTGGCCAAAGGGGCGCGCAGCTATGAGGGCCGGGCCCCCACGGCTTCAGTGGAAGAAAAAAATATCTGGCCACAGCGATAGGCGACACACGTGTTTTCTGGAGGGCTTGACAGAGGGTGGATGAGGTTCCTAGTGACCATTCCCCAGCACGAACATCGCGCAGGTGTCGGACTGCTGTTTTTCTGCCGGAAGTATCCTGAAATCGGGAAGCCAAAAGCCCAAAGGAAGCCAGGCGACCCATGGTGAAGTAGAGGTCGTGGCCAAAGCTGCGGGGAGGGTTTGGAGCCTGGCATCGCTTTGAAGACCTAGCGGAAGAGGATGGAAAGCACAGTGCTGTTGGGCTGTTAGATTGGACGTGTCAGCCTCTGGCTTTGTCCCAAATGCGAGAATGTGGCAGGCGAAGGAAACCTGTCCCGATGAAAGCGGCAACGGGCTGAAAGATGCACCCAAGGCCTGCCTTTTCAGAAGCAACCAGTCATGGCACCGTTTCGCACCAGTGGGGATATGAGAAGCCCTATGCCGATGGATCATACCGTGGATGTTGTCCATCCGCGGTATGTTTTCCATCTTTGTCAATCTCCAACCCCCTCACCATACCAACTAGATGGAAGCGGGATCTGTGAATGCTCCCCTGCAATCTAAGATGTAGGGCCAAAAGAAGGTCCCCAAAAAGGAGGTTTCTCTAGATGGCGTGTTTTTTTTTCCGGATTCCTTGTTAATTATAGGAGTGTTAGGGGATCAAGTCTTCGATCGCCGCACTGCGTTGCTGAGGTGCAAAATCGTGGGCGCCTCAAGGGCGCTAACGCACTTGCGGGCCTTAGAATTTGGGCAAGGCCACCACCAGTTCCAGGGAGGTGGCTCCCCTTGTTTCAGACAAACCAGCTACAGGAAATTCAACATGAAAGCCAAATTCCCACCAAAATCAGGGGGTTCCTGTAGAACTTCCTGTAGTTGGTTTCTTAGGTTGTTCTTTGTTTTTGTTGGGTGGGGGTGCCTTTTGCTTGGGGCTTTGGGATTGTGGCAGGAGCCAGATGCAAGACATGGGTTTGTGCATTTCTGAGTCCGAGCCTGCGGGGGAAAGCGAGCCCAGCATGACCTCTTCGGGGATCTCTTTGAGGTTTAGGCATGATGGAGTTTGTAAAAGGTCCAGTTGTAAGATACGCAAGGGAGTGTTTGATGCCGTCAAGGAAGTCTGTTGGCCGCGTTTTGGGGCAAATAAGAGATGATTAGTTTCATACGTTGTCCTTGGTTGGACACTTACTGAATTCATTTCTCCAAAGCGAATGGACCTGAAGCATCGACCACAGCCCCTACTGCCTTGCCCATTGAGGGTTGCAATGGAAGGATGTACATAAACCTCTTTTCTCCGTTTTAGTGGATTCACAAGAATCTCGGAGGGTTGTGATAAGCACCCTGCGGTTACACTAATTCCGTTTTTTTTTTCTCTCATTTTCACTCATGTCGGGCTTAAGACCGACCAGGTCGGAACATGTTTAGTGTTAGGGTGTACTGCAACACCCTCGGAGGTTCTCACTCGTCCAAAGCAAATCGACAAGTCGAGATTGCACAGGGTTACCCTCTTTTCCCAGGATCTTTGTCCATTTGGAAGCTTATCTTATTGTCTTTACCATCCTTGCCTCAGGGTCTCAACGTCAACTCTGTGTTTCCCAGGTTGGCGGCAGAGTTTGATCCAGCAAGCAGGCTCTCAAAGGCTTTCTGGGGCACCAAGCAAGCATGTTTACTTTGCTGTGCTTGGTAAGTGCTCTAGCTCTTGATCTTGTTAGATTCTAATCTCTAGTTATTAATCTTGCTAGCTTCTGATAAGGTTGCCTCTTGTTAGCTGCTGATGTTTTTATTTTCTTGCGTGCAGGACAAAACTGCTTCGGGCCACAAAAACGAAGTCAGGGCACTGTTGGCCGCCCTCACGTTCCTTAACAATTGTTGGCAACACACTGTGCGCGTTGTTCCTATGATAAGTCCGTGCCGTTGCTCGTTTACCTCATAGTCAATACGGTTTTGCGTTTCTTGAGGGCACCTTTCTGGTTTGGATTTAAAGGGAGAATAGCGGAAAAGCTACCATTTTTGAAAGGTCCCTTATATCTATGTGCTCCTAGATGTGGCCCTCCCTCCAGTGAAAGTGCTCAACCGACAAATGTCCAAGGGGCAATACGTAGTTACCCCGAATACTCAACACGAGCAGTTGAAAGGTGGTACCGCGTTGCGCAACCGTTTTCCAGGCCGAAAAAAAAAACATACTGTCAAACCAATATTAAACCAATACACACCAATACTGAGCTAGTACTTGGGCAAAGCCATGCCTAAGGCAGCACAAAGCAATACTAAACCTATACTAAACCTATACTAAACCTATACTAAACCACTTTTAGGCAGTACTGGGCCAGCTCAAAGGAATACTCAAACTCAAAGCCTGTACTAGGTAGAGAGGACCGAAGAGGACCGAAGACAGTCGAAGCAATAAAAGCCAATACTAACGTAGTACAATCCAATACTAAGCCAGTACTAATGCAGCTCGATGCAATACTAAGCCAACGCCAAGCCAATACAAACCAATACTAAGGCAGCACAAGGCAAATCCAAACGAATACTAAACAAAAATTCACCAATACTAAGCCAGCACTAAACTTGGGAAAGGCCGTTTCACCCCTGAATTGGTTGATCGGGTTTAAACCAGGAGCACTGGGAGGTATCTCACCTCGACTTGTTTCCATGAGCCGAATCGAGCGGTGTGTCGGTCGTTTTTGGCAGGCGATAGCTCGGAAGAGGAGGACAGCTCAACCGGCGCGGGTGGAAGGTTTCAGGTGTTTGGAACCTTAAAAGGATCAGGTAACCCAGTAGCAGCTCTCTACATTGAGGAGTGTTTGGTTGCATCCCGCATCCCTTCCAAGCTGTATGCTTCAGTTGGTGTTTTGGATTGGCTTGGATTTGGATTTGAAAGAAGTTTGGTGTTTCACCGCCTGCCATCATTTTGCAATTCTCAGACCTTTGCCATGGAACCCAGAGGTCTTTGCTTGAGGAATGCAATCCAGAAGGTCGGGCAAGATCCGTGTGCAACCCCGTTGGGGCTTTCCTTCTTGGATTTTTACGGGGTGAACTGTACAAGAAGCCCAGGGGTGGACGGTTTCGACCTACCTCACCCGTCCCCGGCCCCTCCCCCGCCCCGACCCGCCACCCGCGCCACCAGGCAGCAACAACTGTTTTTGGCGGCGGAAGTAAGTTGAACCCTCGATGTCCCGATGGACTTTGTATTCAGTGCTCACAGCATCGCAATACACCATAGGCTCACAGAGAAGATATAATTACTCACTCCCTGAGTTCCCGGTCTTTGGCCATTGTTGGGAAGACCGCCACTCAAAGGTTACCTTGTTTGACCAATCCGCATAAGTGAGCAGAGGCCTCTTTTCCCGAAGTAACACCAGGACCCCGAAAGGACTTAGCGTAGGCCAACGTGGCTTGGTTGCCAGGAGGTTGAGGAGAGCCGCCGACTGCATCACGCGCGGAACTGAGGTTAGCGAATGCACTTGAAGGCAAGACTTGGGCTGGCCAAAGCTATCCAGGTTACATCAAGATGGTAGAGTTATTCCTCGGGTCTGTAGTTTGTCCAACTCGCCCAACTTTTTTATATATGGATCCTCCAGTCAGCCTTGGAAACTCATAGTTTTCGAGTATTTGGTATGCCTTTCTTTGCTCCATAATTTTCGGCCGACGTTTTTGTTGACGCAGAACCTGGAAAGCCTGGTGCCCAGAGTTGGGCGACCGAGCGGAAACCCTGGCCGAAAGCCAATCAAGGTGTTTTTGTTGGTTTCCTCTTCAGGGACCCCCAAAGGATGGGTTTCATTTTGTGGTTTCCCCCTTAAAACCAAGCAAAAGGCGGGTGCCCTCAAAAAAGACAGAACCATATAGGTGAGATGGCTATCACAAGGGGTACCAACCTTTTTTCATTTCACCCAGTGGACTTGACTCAGCGGATGCCCACAGACCTGAAGCTTCATTCGTTGGATAAATTTGTGTCCCTTGGGTGTGTCGTAGCAGACATTTGCCAAGAGGGCACTTTTCGGGGGGACTTTGGCTTCGAGACGCTCTTTTCATAAACACGGGCTTCTTGCAAAATACCAATTGTTACATGATTTGGATTTGCGCTCGGTTTGCGGGTATTTGCGCTCGTTGTGCGGGTATTTGCGCCCGTTCTGCAGGTATGTATCGAAATGTTTCCATGCAACGGCTACATGTGAAGAGAGAACTTTTTGGATCATGGGGCAAAAAAGGTAGGCCCGAGCATGGTTTTTTTCGTAACAATGGAAGGTCCAGGGATGTAGGAATTCAACTTTTGAGGAACCGTGGGGGCAGAGGAACTCATAAGTACACTGGGTTTGCTCATGTTGTTTTCCAACGTTTAGTCAACCCAACGATCCTCACCCAATATTCCAGGGTTTCTGGGCACCGCGGCGAAGGCTTCGGAACAGTCGCCTCGTGCGAAACTTTGAGAGTTGACTTGTAGGGTGACGCCTGGAATTCGCGATTTGTTGCAGGATTCTAGGGTCCATTTTTCTTGTGGCAGTGTTCAAAGCTCCTCCCACTGACATACCTGAAACACACCCGTCTCAATGCAAAAGCCATGTATGAGGATGAGTTTTGGTGTCTGTGCCCCCTTGCCCCGGCACCATGATAAGCGCTGAGTTTCCTTGGTTTGCCCATTTGAGCCACAATCAAAACCCAGGTAGAGAAAAGGTTAGTCATTGACAATCCCAACCAGAAATAGCTGCGGATATGCGCCTTCTTACTTCTTTACATGGCTCTGGGATTACGACCATTAAAAATACCCGGCTTTGATGACTCATTTCGCATGTCTCAGGTCCCCGATCCCAAGCTGTGAGCATGGCACACGCGTCAGTGTTTACCCTGGGCTCGAAGGCTTCGCTGGAGTCAATGGCAGGTCACAAACACACCACCTGATAGCGCCCCGAGTTCCTGGACTGCGTACTTTTCCGACTCTAAGGTGGTTGACCTAGGATCCTCATCTTTTTGCAATCGGTTTTTTTGCAGGAAAAGCAGAAAACTGGATCGAGGGAGGGGGATTGTTTGTGAAACTTTCCCGAGCCAAAACCGGTGACCCTTGAAAGTGATCAGCTTCTTGTACGCCAATTCGAAGGGCGCCGACGAAGAGTGGCCGACTGTGCCTGGACAACATCCACTTTGCAGCAATTGATCATCCACAGTCGCACACTCGCCCGCCTGTCCAAAACTTGTTTTCACGTTTGGCTGTGAAATCACATCATCAACACATTTGGGACAGAACAGAAGCCCCGATGAATGATTGATGAAGCGGAGGGCCCCAACTCAGCTTAAGTACAAGCCCAAGACTCGTGACATAGACTTTTCACATCGGCAGGGCGATGAGTTGGTGAGGAGCGTGCATAAGATCGTTCAGTTTCCGGAAAGAGAATACCCATGGAACATCCCCGGGCAAAGTTGCAAAAGAAAGCGCGACCTCAGAAGGCGGACGTGACGGTGTTCTCAAGCTAGGACAAGGTTGGACTGCCAAATTGGTGGGTTTCCCTTAGTTCTAGGGGTACCATTCGTTCCAGGGATCCTTCGTTTCAAAAAGAACGAAGGTTGAAAAGAATGGACAGGGAATCAACCCCTAGATGAGTCTTCCCTTTAAAACAACAAAGCAAGGGGTACCAATGCAAAAAGACGAGCCACTCATGTAAGCCGCTTGCGGCCGTCAGCTATGGGCTCCGATGTGCGAGTCGGAAGGAATTTAAGTTCCTGGATCACCCGAAGGCCCAGAGGTTCGAAAAAAACTCACTGAGTCATGGTTTTGCCTTTTGCTCTATACTTGGCAGTTTGTTTTTTGTGTTTTTTGGGTACCCATCAGGTATGATTTTCCAGAGGATTGACTTTTGCTCCTCATTGGTTGGGTTTTTTGGGTTTGGGTACCCATTAATGATTTTCCAGACGATTGGCTTTGGCTCGCTAGTCTCGCTACCCTCCCTTGACGATTCCATGGAAGCTCCCGAACGGACCCCGGAACGGAAGACTTGGTTCCATTTACAGAGGGCAATTGCGAGTGCTTCCATGTTTGTCTGAGGCAGCGTAATGACCTCCATTTGCTGAAAAGAATATGTGATATTTTCGCTTGTTGGTTTCAAAGGAAAATCTATCACTACTGGAAACATGCTTGTTTTTCCTGGGGACTTAAGCAAATGGATGATGAAAGCTGATGTTGACCCGGCATTAATAAACCCTGGGTTGGTTTGATTAGGGTGTTCCCTTTAAGTGGAAATACGGCTCACTTTTGTGGATGACACACCCCATGAATACGATGGTTTATTAATCCGGAGTCAATCTTAGTGTCTTGATTTTTGTTATTGTGTTCATGCTTAGTGAGCTGCAAAAAGTACAATTTGCTGCACATATAGAACGAGTTTGAAGACACACGGGTGCGCATCATATCCGCCATTTGATTCTTGCTATTTTGGGTGGGCCACTTTCATGCCAGGTTTTAATTGCTCAATTTCTCCAGGATATCCAGTGTTTGCTCGGGCCAGGCTTTTCCCCCCCGGTTGCACTAGGCATTAGCACCCCCTCAACACAGCCTCACAAGCACCCCCCAAAAAGTCAAACTGTTTGCCTACTGTTTGTCTGGGTGGACTCGCCCCCCCCAAGTCAATTTGTTTGCCTGAGTTGGAAATGGTGGGAACTTTGGTCATCTCCCAACTGCAGGGTCAAAGGCCAGACCAAGCAGCAACCCTGTCCGAAACAAATTGCATGCACAAGGCGAAAGTGGAAAGCTGACAAAATTTGCAGAAGGTCAGATGGTCAAAATTGGCAAATGGTGAAGTCAATGGTGAGGCAAATGGTGAAAAGGTGGCGTTACTCGCCCCTAGATGCTTAAAGGATTCTAAAGGGAAGATGAAATCCAACTAGATCGCTTGGGCAACTGGGAAAACAAGCAAAGACACAAACATAAACAGGCCAACATACAAAGCATGGAAACAACACTTCCATTTGCAAATGTTCTTTCTATTTCCCCCCTGTTGGATTTAAAAAGGACATCTATGACTACTGGAGACTTAAGCAGAGGAAAAACGAAAAGCCAAGCCTTCGGTGGGCAGGTCTCTCTGCTGCGGTGGTCTCTTTGTGCTTCTACAGAACCTGTTGGTGCTGAACTGGACAGCCCAACTGGGCGCCCGACTGGACGTGCCACTCAGCGAAGTTCCTGTTTGTACCAACTTCGCTTTTCTCGGCAAGTTGTTTTGATTTTTGGTTCTGTCCTACTTTTTTTTAAGTAGGGGGCGGCAAGAAACAACGCTACTTGTTTGCTACCATACCAAGGGTTGTAAAGTCAAATCCAGTCGGAATATCAGGCTCGATTCTGGCATGTAGAACGAGGTTCTGATGTAGGTCCTTTCCTTGGTGCCTGATTTCGGGTTTTATGTACAAAATGCAGACCGATGTGGACCCTGGATGTGTTTTTTGCCCGGACTCAAAACGGCGAAACAAAAGCGTACGCTTTTGGATTTGTAAATCCTGGGTTCTCAGTAGAAGAAGACCCGGACAAATTGCTAGCCTGTTGGTTGACTTGTGGTTTTGCCTTTGAAGTAGCCATTGTTTGTTTGTTTGTTTGTTTGTTTGGTTGGTTGTTTGTTTGTTGTGTTTGTGGGAGTTCTACCTTTCCCTTGAAACAATCCTTTTGGGTTTGCCTGTTTGTCGCGGTTTTGCTTTGGTTGTTTTGTCTTTTTGGGACCCCCGCGGTTTGAGGGGGGGTTGCGTTTTGGCGCTGGCCCCTAAAAATGGCCCTTTTTCAAACCCATGTTGTATCTTGTTTGTGGGATCGGCTCGTCTTGGAAGCCACAAAAGGAACACGAGGCACTTCAAGCGGGACCAAAGTACATGTGTGTCAAAACTAGGCGGACGCTCAAAGCCGATCCCAAGAGCTTTTGGCATTGTCCTTTCCTTGCGTTGTTTCCTTTCTCGTTTCCTTTGCTTTCCGTTTGATCTGTGTTTGGCGGGGCCTTTTCTGTGTTCCCCTTTGGTCACCGTTTGTATCCTTTTGTCGTCTCCTGTGTATGTTGTTGTTGGTGGCTCTTTCTTAATTACATGCCAGTTTCATCCATGCAACCATGTCTTGGTTGCACTGTTCATGTGCATATTGTGTTTTCATTTTGCGCTCTAAGTTCAATTTTAAATCGCCAGCTTTCAAAACCACACCCTAGGGTACCCTCAATAAAAAAGACAGACACACAGACACACACCATGGGAGCGCCTCGCTTTCTTGCACCAACCCCAAGAAAAAGAAGAAAAAACGCGGCGCGCCCAGCGAGCAGAGTTCATCGATCCCGCAGGCCCGGAGCCGCGCGAGCGGCTCCCGAGCCCGAGCGCCTGGAGCGCACGGAGCGCGAGGCGCGGGAAGCGCGGGAGCACGGCTTGGAGGCGAAGCTGTCGAAGGCCCTAGAGCAGATCGCGGCCAAGGAGCCGAACGTGAATCACCCACACCAACATCCGGTTTGCGTTGGTTTGCTTGTTTTTGTTTTGCTGTTTTGTTTTGTTTTTTGTGTGTGTTTTCTGTGTTTTTTGTTGTTGTTTCTGTGTGTTTGCCTTTATGTGTTTTTTTTGGGGGGGAGAGGGGGGGCATGTTGGGATTTGGACATGTTGAACTCTTATAGTCTTATGGGATTTTAAATATCAAGGGGGCGAAAAGGAAACCAGCCATGGCAATTGGCTTGACTTTGGTTCGAGGTTTTGGCGTTGGTCCCTTTTGAGTTCGGTTTCCTTTTGGGTTGCTGTTGGTTGAGTGTCATGAGGGGCCTCACTTCCCCACAAATAGCCACGAGGCTCACTGGAGACGTTTGGTGTAGGCAAGATACGGGCCAGAACCTAACAACTCGATTTGAGAAAAGAAATCTGTAAAGGTCAACACAACTTGGTCATTTGGATTTGGGATACCCTCCCTTGTCTATATTTTCCCGTGCGGGACCAGTTGAGGGTACCCTCGGAGCCTGATGGGCATCCACATTTGGCCTTTGATTCGTTTGTGTGCTCTTTGTGGTTTCACCCAATCGGTTTTGGGGTGATGAAAACATGGGCCTTTGGGAGTCTGAAGTCGGAGGAGAGCTTGCAGCGTACAGACAAGATGTTCATTGTGATTGATTCACTTGCCAACATTCAGGGAATCCACCGCACTCCCTCATTCCATTGCCGGTGCTATGGATCCTGACCGGAGGCTTTTCTCGGGGACATACTTCCTCTTGGAGGCACATGCATAGAAAGATTCTGAGCAAGTTTCAAGGTGTTGACTCCTTCTGGGGGTTATCAAAGTCAGAGTTTCCGCGATTTCTTCCCTTCAACCAACACAGGGGGCGCTTTGGTAAAATGCGTTTGGGGAAGGTCCCCATGTGTTTCGCTTCTTCGTTCATTCCTGTGTCATGGCGGTTCCTTTATTGCCGATAACCCATAACCCATTGATCGCCAATTCTTGTTCACCCATGTATCGCCCGCTTAACCCATTCCTCCACACGGAACCCCACACAAAATTTCACCACGACTACTTCCGCAAATTCTTGGAACTTGTGACTTCCTTTTCCAATCGAACCCCAACTTCGCCCATCCGGAAACCCATGGGAAGAAACCCCGTGGCTTCCTTGAGCTTTCCAATCGAACAAGGGAAACCACTGTGGAGGAAGCCCATGGGATTTGGGCCTTGCCCCGCCTTTTCAGGGTTTCAGGAGGACCTGGCTTTCCATAAATACCTCCCTCAGTAGAGGTCGATCATGCCCTGAAAAACGGCGGGTTTTTTGCTTGGGGTCCCCCAGGACCTGCGCCTCCGCGAGCTTGAGTCGACCCCGGCGAAGCCGGCGAACCCAGACACTCTGGCGCCGAGCCCTGCGATACGATGGCCGGAGCGGCGAGTCGAGTTCCTTTTTTTTTTTTGGGGGGGGGGGGGGGTGGGGGGGGTGGGGTATTTTATTGTTATGTTATGTTATGTTATGTTGTTTATTTATTTGGGCGGGGTTGCCCGACTTTTTTGGGGGCGTGGTTTGAGGAAGCCAAAAGGAAGACCGGCACCGGAAGAGGTCCCCTCAAGCAGGTCTTCCCCGGCTCTTTCAGGGATTCATTTGGCCCAAGCCCATGGTTGGGAGAGGCTTCGTGTCACTTGCTGGTTTTTGAGGGAGGAGAGGGGGCGTTTCAGAGAAGCCTTGGTTGGGAAGGCAAGTTGGTGGCAAACAGTTCGGCGACGTTTCTGGGCATTCCACTCAAGTGCCACCAAGAATGGGGGGCTGGGTCCCCTTAAACAAAGCATGCCTTCATAAACATGAATATAGTTTATTTAGCCGGACTTGTTGTGGTTTCCACGGCACGCTACTCCGTACCATCGCCTTGTATATAGTTTAAATAAAGTCGTCGTGTATATAATGATATCTATACATATATACATATATATATATATATACATATGGTACCCCCCCCCCCATGGATTTACCTTCCTTGGGCATTCCATCCCCAAAATAGCCTTTAATTAGCAAAACAGTGTGTGCATATTTAATTACATATATATATATATATGTGTGCGCATCTATATTCATACACATTATGTACCCCAGCGTTGGGCCCAATCATCAGGCCGCAAACCGCGCCCACCTCGCTGGGCGACGCCGCGCGCGGCGCCCAGAGCGCCGAGGGCGCC
>CAUJNA010001302.1:87378-129878 GCA_963377175.1 Effrenium voratum | reverse complement strand
CGGAGGAGCGCGCCAGCGCAGCTCAGCGGTATGTCCAGCCCACGTCTGGTTCCAATTGCAGGGGTCCTCCATATAACTGTGTGGAATCTCCAACAGCGGCAGTTTCCATGGAAACCACCAGCCAGTTGCCATTGTGGAAGGGCACCCCTGATGTGTTTACGAACATGTCTGGAAATTTTCCTTGTCGGGTTTAAGGCGGGTCTATCACTACTGGAAATATGTGTCTTCTTCTTTTCCGGGGAACTTGAGCAAATAGAGGATTGATATCGTCACACAAGTCTCCTAGGTTTCATGCAGGGTAAAACCCGCGTAAGAGACTCATTGGCTGTGGAGAGCCACTTACCTGATGTGGGGTGGTCATCCAAGCAGGGGTTCCGCCTGAAATCCGCCTGAATAGACGTTTTTGGGTTTAGTGTCTTTGGCTCAGTTGTTTTTGGGTTTGTGTGAGATGTTGGTTGTTTTAAGCATCGCCTGCTGGGCCAAAGTAAAGCATGCATTTCCATTGGAACGGCGCAGTTACAATGTGGCATAAGTTGGGGATCAAGTACCCCAAAGTGGATTGTAGGATGTATCAACAACTTGGGGCTCTGATTACTGGTGGGGGCCCAATCATCCAAGCGAGCTGGCGCAGACATGACCCTAAAGATTCTCCCAGAACAGGAATTGAGCCTTATTACGGGCCAAATAAGCCCAAATAAGTTGCTCAGCGTTTCGTTCAACAGTTGTTCAGCTTGACTCCCATCTCAGTTGAGGAAGGCGAGTCTAGCCCGGTTTGACCAGTTTGGGTATCGCATGTTCGTTTATTTTCGACAGGCTAAGCTTTAGATCAGGTCGGCTTAGTTTCTTCCTGCCCGTAGGACATGTGTTGAGGGGTCTTTGTTTCAGGTGTTGGCATGTGTTTGTAGAATTCGCAGATTGCTACTGTTTCATTGGAGCCTCTGACTGCTTGTCCAACCTCCATGTTTCTTTAGGCCTGCCCCAGTGAGTGCCGACTACGTGTCCCGAATTGTCGCTTTGGGGGTTGGCTAGGTTGTTATCGTGGCCCACCTGGCAGATTTCAACTACTCCTGGGTGGCGCACATGTCTCAGCGGCTTCAGGAGGAGTTGCCTTACTTGAGTTGGTCAAGGTTTTGCTTTGTGGAAGAGAGAAGAGATGCCCGCAGAGTGAATGTGTTCGCAATTATTGCTCTTTTCTCTTTGGGGAGGGGGAGGGGGGCGGGAGGGAGGGCTTGTTCTTGCTTTGCAGGGCAGGGGTGAATGGTTGCTGTTCTTTGTCTTTCTTCGAGGAGGCATATGTGTTGTTGAGTTGTTGAGCGTGAGTGTTTTTTTTCTGGGTGGGTGGAGCCGTTCTTCGTCGATGTTGAGTCGTCTTGCTTGAGTTGGTGATTGGCCTTGGGGGCGCAGTTGGCATTCATACAGTTCTGCAGTTGTTTCAGGGGAATTGGTGCTGTTATGTGCTGCTGTTTCTTTTGGAGGGGGGGTCGGGTGTGCTGCTTGCTGCCGAGCTTCCCCCCTTATTCTTTGATTGTTTGGGATAAGAACTCCCGGTTCATTCCCGGTTCTTGTAGGACAAATGGCAAACCACCCTGGGAACACCCACCAAAGCAAACCAACAATTAGAGGGCAGCTGGGAACTTGTCTTTTGTTGGATCATGGGGCATTTTCCTCACATATTCTGCAGGTAGATAAGCATTTCGGGTTCCTACAAGCCGATTTATAGCTGGCTCACTCCAGGAATGGATGCCCAGCAAGGCTTCCCATTGTAGAGATACCTCTGGCAGGTATTGTCAGGGAATGGGACACCTTGGTGTAGAGGATGCATCAGAAGCCCTCCAACCTCCAACCAACCAAAGCACCAACTGGTATGCAAGTTGCCTCGGTTGCCAGGTCAATCTGCAGGAGGGTACATGTGGTGTTTCCTCGGTTGGCAGGTGGGTGCTTGGGCCAGAAAATGGAAGTCACAAGCCAGACGTCAACTCAGGCAAACGGGAGAGCTCACTCAGAAAGCCACGCGGGGGGGGGGGGCACTACCAATCTAGACTCTAGACGTTACAAAAAGGCTGCCAGCCACATTCTCTTTGGGTGTAAAGGGGTCCGGGTTGGGCGATTAAAATCGATGAAGCCTTTTCTGAACACAGTTCAGCAGACTAATGTTGACAGAACCCCCCCTTTTGGCATCTTCAAGAACCCGGGGCAGGTGGTTGAAACTGTGAGGTACAAGGCGCTGGTGGATGGAGGCCAGCTCCATGCGATTCACGCCAAAGAGGAGCTCTACCCACCACTGGACCTCTGTCCGCCTGCCTGCAATTACAAGGATGAGCCTCACCGGGTGAAGTGGCGCTCAAAGCAGAGGCTTCACTCGAGTTCTTGGCATGTCTTGTTTTAAGGACGTGTTAGTGTTGATCTCGGATTAGTTCACCGGATCTATCAGAAAGGGTGTGTTCCCCTCCAATAGTGATGAATCCCCACTAAAAAGCGGACGCCCCCAATTAATCAATCAGGGTTTATTAATACGGGGTTCCCATTATGGCAGGAATTAGGTGCTTGCCATTTTTCTGTGCATGCCTTTGCTTTTGAAAACATCTCTTCCACTGCCAAATTCGTGTGCTCAGCTTGTGTGAGTTGTCTTCCTCAGTTTTTCTTCGGTATCGTTGCCAATATGCTAGTATGCCGGGCTTCGCAAGGAATGTGGACTATGCCTTCTTGATGTACTATGCTGCCAGCTTGTCCCCTTTGTACTTACAGATTGAGGACGACATCAACTTTGCACCGCACTGGATCTCCAAGATCACCGGCTACATCTCGTCCTCCTACCCCCCAACGTTTCTTCCATTTGCTTAAGAATATTCTGTCATTTTCCCTTGTTGGTTTTAAAAGGAATTTATCACTATTAGAAATATTGTAAACAAAAAAAAGCGAGAAACAAATCCAGGGGTCTTAAGCAAATGGAAGGTTTCGTTCCAAAGAGAACGCCCCGTGGCGGCTCATCGACTTCTCGCAGCTGGGCTTCATCGGGAAGATGTTCCAGGCCAGCGAGCTCACGCGGCTCGCGCAGTTCCTGCTCCTGTTCTACGACACCCGGATGTGCTGTGTGTGAATTCCTTTTTTGGGGGGGTCTGCTCTCGATCTTTTTGGTGGTTTCAGAGGGAAGCCAAAAGGAAAACCGTGTTTTTTGTTTGTGTTTTTCGTCAGGGGGGGGCGTTTTTTCAACCTTTTCAGCTTGGGTTAAAGTCCTATTGGGATTGGATGGCCCTCGTTGTGTGGCCCTTGATAGGAGGATTGGCATAGCAACACGTGCAATCCTCATGGCCCATGGGACATCTCTGTAACTGTACCTATTGGTCAGGTATAACTGATTGTTATTCACTTTTTGGGAGTGTCTTTTTAAGAAACCCCCCAACAAAAAATACAACAAATGTGCTGGGAACTCTCTGTAACTGCACCCATTGGTTGGGTATGCGAACTGTTTGTTAGTCACTATACGGATGTGTCTGTTTTATTGCCCTCCCCCCCCCCGCAACAAAAAGATAAATACAACGTGGTGTCCCTTTGGGTTTCGCTTTAACACGGTACCAAGCCTGTTGATTTGTATGTTTCCACTTGAAAGCCACCTGTTCGGGTTCTTTTTGGGTTACGCCGGTTAAGCCACCGGAAAGGCGTGAGATCTTAGGACCAGATGCCCTGCGACATTTTGCTGGGCCAATGGGTGCTGTCAATGACCCAGGGCAAGAAGATCGAGTGCCGCTTTCGGGCCAATGGCTTCGGATTCGGTCCTTTTGCGGCTGCCGCTTTCTTTTGGACACCATCCTGCCATTCTGGCTTCCATCTTGGTGTTGTTTTGATTTGCTTTTGTAGAATCTCCTTTAAGTTTCGTCTTGGCAGGTGGTTTCTTCGTGGCGACAGCAGCCTTTGAGTTTCCTCATGGCCGTTGGGTTTTTTGTTTTAGTCCCCAGGTCGCCCCTCCCAACGCTGGTAAATAGCCCCAATATCATACAAGGTGCAACATTTAATCAAAGCATATGTCACATGTCTCCATCACTAAATATGGTGTTTAATCCCACAACCCCATTCGAAGAATTTAGACCTTTCTATAAGTGTGTGGCTTTTTCTTGACGGTTCCCTTTGTCGGCTTGTTAAAGGGTAAGTTTCATAGGAGCCGCCAATTTTTCCAGCCAAGTTTGGGGGACAACAGTCTCTAGAGGGAGCCTTGCAAACCCTGGTGGAAGTCATCGGCTCCCCCTGATTTTCGCAGAAGTGCCAAAAACTGCGGTGAGTCCAGGATGTCTCGCGCGATGTGTGAACATGGCCGGAGGTCGCAAGTGCGGAGGTACTGGAAGTCTCACAGCTCCCTCTTCCAACACGTGGGCATCTTCCGGTCGCTCGGGGGCTTCCAGGCGTCGCGGGCTAATCACGGGCTCGCGGGCTCGCGCACTGTTGGCCAAGAAATGGCGACGGTTTCCCCTGAAACATGTGAGACACAATCAAAACCCGGGTAGATGAAGGTTGGCAAGGGACAATCCCAACCATAAATAGCTGCGGATATCCGCCTTCTTAATTTATTACATGGTTTTGGGTAGACCATTTTAGCACCGGGTTTTGTAACAAAACGCCCCCTTTGGGTTGGTTTAAAGGTAATTTTTCTTGGGGCCAAGGAAGTTTCGGACGGTTTCAAGAGGAATTGGGGGAGGGGGTGATACATGGAATTCCATATTCCCTTCTGGGAAAGACTAAACAAAATGAGTTGCATCCTGAAAGTAGGGATTGTTTCGATTTGATTGTGGTAGAGCTGCCCTTGATCCCCGTTTAAGCCCTTTCAACAACCCACAGGCTCCTGAGGGTTCTCAAGGGAGGCACCTTCGTTAGACCTCAGGCCAGTGGCGCTAAAAAATGAGTGACTGATTCCGAATCAAATCCAACCCATCTACTTCGGGGGGAAGACTAAAGCAGAGCGCCCCACCCTTTTTGCCCACATGGAAATCCATGGGCCTGGTTGGGACACACGGGATATCTTTCAGCAAAGCCTTCCAGTGGTACCCTCAAGCGATCCGATCCTCATAAAACGCGCCCCCTTAGCTCCTTTCCTTCCGGGTTGGTTGCGGTCTGTAGCCACCAGTCTCATCTTGGTGCACAAGCCGATATTTACTTCAGGGAAACCAAGCCCTGGGTAACATGGAAAAGGCACAATTGCCCGCGGAATTCCAGACTTTTTCCTGGAGTCCCAGTGGTTGAAGGGTTTAGGCCCTTTACTCGGGCGATTTTTGCCATTGGTTCTACCTCTTGAGTACAAGCCTGCAAAACCAAAGCAGGGTTGGTAGAGAACTAGAACCTGTTGATAGAAAGAGCAGTTGGCCGGTTTTTGGATTGGCACTGCTCAGGTAAGCGCTTGATTGGTGGTTTGGATTGGGATTTGCTCCCAATTTCGGCAGTTGGTTCTACCTCGTTCAACAACAGCGATGGAAAGTAAGACCCATACAAACCTGTATAACCAAAAACCCTAGGGTTGGTAGGTAGCCCCTTAGTTGCTGGTTTGGATTGGGATTGTTTTCGCTCCCCTTGTGGGTGATGTTCTCGAAAATATTTTGGCGAACGCCAGGCCTTGCAGGAGAAGAAGTTCGGGAAGTTGCTCTTCGACAACCCCGAAGCCAACCTGTCCCTTCGATCGAACTGCTCGGAGAACGGCGGCTGGGGTTGGGCGGTTGGAGGGTTGTTGTATGGGTGGCTCGCCTTTTCTTTGTGGAATTCGGCTTTCCTGTGGTTTCCTTTCAATAGTACCCCAAAAAGGGTACTCTCGAAAACTGACACCCTCGTATGGTGTTCGCTGTTAAGGACTTGTCAGATGAGTTTTCATTCTCATCCTGGTAGGCGCTCATTCCAGTTAATATTGCTTGCAACGGCCCCCGTAGAATTTTGTGTGGCTGCCTTTTAGTTTCCACCGCCTCTGTTTTCCGGCATGGTTTCAAGGTCACGTGAGACCATCCCAAGGCTCACGGTGGATGTTTGCGAAATCCGTTCCAAATATCTAGGAAACCATGGTCGAAGCCATAACGTTGGTCGGTATTTACGTTGGGAATCGAATCAGAAACCTGGGTTTCTAATCTGTGGTGCGACATGGATTTCGCAACCATCCACCGTACATTTAACCTGAAGCCAAACCGACAACTCCCAGGAACCTTCAGTCCACCTCCAAACGGGGCAATCCGAAAAATAGAAAGCAAAAACGGAAAACCACACCCATGGGCGACTTTCTCGCCTTTCAGCTTTTGGGAGGTCCCGGACTTTGACGGTGGTCCCCACTTACGACGTGAAGTTCCTCTACTTCTCCGGGGGGGAGCCCGAGGGTCGCATGGACACCTGCGACTTCTCGGCCAGCCCCCAAAAGCAGAAGCTGACGCTCCGCTTCGGGGCGCGTTTCGGGGCGCTTCGGGCGCTGGGAAGTGGGAGGAGAATAAGCCATGCCACTGGTTGGCGCGTTTTTGTTAAAGGGGAAATCCACTTTCCCACCTTCCCTACGTATTCGCGCCAGTGTTTGGTGCTTATGAAAGGTCAGAAGATGGATCTCTGGGTGGTTCCCAGCTATCCGGTTCCTTAGTTGATGGTTTTGTCGGTGTAGTGGGGGGGTGTCCATTTCACCAACAAAAGGTTGTTTCCTTTTGGCAGGTGATCTGGGAACAGCCCAGAAAAGTTGGAACTTCCTCCACTGAACAGGAGGTGACTTTGGGCCAGTAAAAGCAGATTTAAGGGAATGTGCTTTGTGAGCAACCACTTGGGTATCACAGAACAGGTTTTGTGCCACAACCATGGCTAACGCACCAATTTTCTTTGAACCAGCCTGAAAATGGCACCCTCCAAAAACGACACCCATTCCAGCTGGTTGATTCACCGGATGCGTTGCCCATGTGGATGGAACAAATATCAGCAGCTTTTACCCAACCCCCGATCCGATGTTTTTGCAACGGGCCACCAGGTTCGATTTGGGTTATCCGGAGGGCGGATGGGACACGTTTTGTGGCATGTGGGCCATGGTAAATGAAACCCTTTGCTTTGGGTTGACAGGGATTTGTCATCCACCTGCCTGCCAATAAGGATCCTCAACCATTGCATTGCATTGATTCCTATGAAGGGATCCATGACCATAGGCCAAAAACACAGCGCTTTGAGTCCATGGCACATGTGGATGAACAATACTCAACGCGAATCGATCGGCATGAGGGGGCTTATCCCAACTAGCATAGGCTTTCAAGCAGCTAGTTTCTTGAGTGGACTTTGTCCCCCTTCGACCCTACCAATCTGGGGAAACGCGCGCTCACCCATGACAAAGGTCTGGGACTTGGGGTGCTGCGATCTATGGTTTAATCTTCCCAGACCAATCTGCCCACCTGCACCAATCTGGCGACCCCCAAGATCCTGGCCTATCTCTCGGGGGGTTGGAGGGTCTCGTTGCAAGGCTCATTCGGTGGGAGTGTGACATTTAAGCGTGTGAAAAGGACTGCTGTTGGACAAGACTGCGCGAGACTTGAGTGCCATAGCCTCCTTCGGCCTGGACGATGGGTTCTGAGAATACCTGTCAAAAGCCGCATAGTCTTGCTGTGACAAGTGCCATCGGCATGATGCCTTCCACAGATCATTATAGCCATGGGGCAAAGGACTCACAAGTGACGGTTGCATATCCCAATCCTCCAGTGCATGTTTAGGCAGCAAGGGGGTGCCCGACGTGTTGGGATCCCCGGAAAGATCGTTCTCCATAGATTTTCCAGCATGTGGACACTAAACAATTTCCCGAGTTGGAGTTGCCACTTTGCAATTCGCGTCACTTGCCTGCTCAGTTTCCAAACCTGAAACTTTTGCCTGGTTTCTTCAATCAAAAAAAGCAGGTCGGCGTCATGTGCATTTCCTAGAATCATTTGGGACCTCCATTTGGAGAGCCTTTCAGGAACCAAGTTCCCAAATCCAAATAAGCCAAAGCTGGGCCTCCCTGTGTAGGTTTGGGGACCTCCTTCAGTTTTCAGCGCGCCTGTGGGAATGAACCGGAAAGGGACCCATTTCCTTCGCGAAGTTTCTTTACCCCACCAATGAAACGGATAAATATGTTCTGGTTCAGTTCGGGGTTCTCATTTGGCAAGAACCCATAGGAAGCGGTGCTGGCTCTGGGCCAAGAACGTGGAGGCGAATCAGCACGTCACGGTGACCTTTGCCCATGAGACCCAGGCGCTCCGCTTCGGGATCCGATGGGCTGAAAGATGGACCAAGCCATTCAGGTTACGGCCGGTGGATGCCCATTTTCTTCCATTTGCTGAAGAATATGTTATATTTCCCCTGTGGGTTTTAAAGGGGATCTATCACTGCTGGAAATATGGTGTTTTTTTCCAGGGGTCAACAAACCAAATGGAAGTCTTGCCAGTAAGCCAACAATACTCAACCACAAAACCATGCTTTGGAGGGTGCCCTGGTCCCTTTGCAACTTGTAGGCCATCCGCCGTGTCCCGCATGGGCTCACCCATACATTCGCGGTTCCCAGCCGTCCACTTGGCTTTGATGTTTTAGGGTTTAGTGGAGGTTCAGTCAACCCATTAGCAGGGGATCTGAGGATAGCCCAATGTTTCGGCCGGAACATGAAGCAGGCTAGGAACAAGTCGGAGAATTGGCAATGATTTGTTCCCCTTTCAGGAAACCAAAAGCGAGTTGCCTTTCTCTCGGGGTGCCACGACATACATGAGTTACCCTCCAGCGAAAGAATATGCAACACAGAAACGAGGAAAGCAGTCCAAAGGAGATCTATCCGCTTCCATGTGTTGAGAAGGGTTTTGCATTTCGGACAGGTTGCAAGTTCTCGCCCATGTGTTTTCAATATGCGCCTAGGTTTCCACAGGGCTCCAGCTGAGTCTCGCTTTGGTGCTTTTTGGCTGGACGAGACCTTTGTTCCGCGGGAAAATGTGCAACTGAACTTGACTCTCCTGCCCCCAAGTGAAGAAATGCTAAACCGGCGCGGGTTTGCCGTAGTGGCTGACAGGAAAGTTTCAACTGTTCACCTGCCTAAACGGCTACCTGGTCAAGGAAGGTGATGCCCTTTTAGCCTTCACGACCATGATAGGAACGACCTGGGCTTTGCATGATATAAAGCGGTTGCTGGAGCCTTCAAAACCTTAAGGCAGTGGCGGCATTGCTAGTGGGATGTTGTAGTGGTTGACTTGCCATGTGTTAGTTGCCAACGTTGGTTGCAAGTGTCCGTTGGCCGGCATCATGCAAGCCGCAAGTCCGACGAGCTTTGTACGCACAGCGAGGTCTTGCCTCTGGAGCCATGTTTCGCACAAATTGCACCCATGTCGAAGACTCCTGAGAAGTGCCAAGAACCCCCTGTAGGTGTGCGTGTGTGGGTCTATGAATGCTTGTATGTGTGTCTATGCATTTATGTGTGTTTATGAATATGGAATATGTATATATCTATACATGCACATATGAGCCCGCCTCACTCAGAAGAACGAAGCCTTCTTGAGATTACTTGGACAAACCCCCCACTTGGTAGGTTTGCAAAATGTCCGCTTGAGTGGCCCACAAGAATACTAGCCACATGCTTGTTGTGTGTTGGACATCCAAGTCAATATGTGCCAAAGTAGGGATTCGGACCAGTGATTCTTTCCCCAAAAACTGAAAGCTATGGGGACGATAGGCCCAAATAGGCTCCACCTTTCGGCTAGGGTTCCGTTGCGTTGGGGACTCTGGGCCTATTGATGTTTACCTTCAATCCAAACAGCCCTCAAATCAGGATAATCAGGTATCCCTAAATTGGGGTATGTTTGAACCTTTGGGTTTTGTAAAGGGTAATTTGGAAACCCCCTCTCCCCACAACCACACCTCCAAACCAATTCGGGGCGTCTTCTGATCAAGACGCGGCCCCAGTTCGATGCAGGTCAAGGCCATCTTCTTGGAGTTCGGCAGCGACGCCCACCCCAGCGATCTGCTCATCGATGGTATGATCCAGGTATCAGCAGGGCGGCCAGGCGACTTCGATGTGAAGCGCTTTTGATCGAGATCGCACATCGATTTGCCGGTGGATGAAAGTAGGTGGCACAATCACCCCGTCTTGGTGCAATAAACTGTGTCATCTACTTTGGTGTGAATGGTGTCTGTGCTTGTGTGCTTGTGTGTTTGTGTGTTGGTGTGTTTGTATGTGTGTGTGTGTGTTTGTGTGTTTGTGTGTTTGTGTTTTTGTTTGTTTGTGTGTGTGTGTTTGTGTGCTTGTCTGTTTGTCTGTTTGTGTGTTTGTGTGTGTTTGTTCGTTTGTTTGTCTTTGTTTGTCTGTTCGTGTTTGTGTGTGTGTGTGTGTCTGTGCTTGTGTGTGTGGTTGTGTGTGGTTGTGTGTGGTTGTGTTTGCTTGTGTGTTCGTTTGTGTGTGTGTGTTTGCTTGTGTGTGTGTGTGTTTGTTTCTGTGTTTGTGTGTGTGTTTGCTTGTGTGTTTGTGTGTGTGTGTTTGTTTCTGTGTTTGTTTGTGTGTGTTTCTGTGTGTGTGTGTTTCTGTGTGTGTTTTTGTTTGTGTGTGTGTGTGTGGGTGTGTTTGTTTGTGTGTGTGTGTTCTTTTGTGTGTGTGTGTGTGTTTGCTTGTGTGTTTGTTTGTGTGTTTGTTTGTGTGTTTGTGTTTGTGTGTGTGTGTTTGTTTGTGTGTGTGTGTGTGTTTGTGTGTGTGTGTGTTTGTGTGTTTGTTTGGGTGTTTGTTTGTGTTTGTGTGGTTGTGTTTGCTTGTTTGTGTTTGGTTGTGTGTGTTTGTTTGTATTTGTATGTATATATATATATATAGATTTATGTGTGTATGTGTGTTTGTGTGTGTGTGTTTGTGTGTGTGTGTTTGTGTGCGTGTGTGTGTGTGTGTTTTTGTTTGTGTGTGTGGTTGCGTGTGTGTTTGTTTGCCTGTGTGTTTGTTTGTTTGTGTGTGTGTGTTTGCTTGTGTGTGTGTGTGTGGGTTTGTTTGTGTGTTTGTGTGTGTGTGTGCGTGTGTTTGTGTGTGTGTTGTGTTTGTGTGTGTGTGTGTTTGTGTGTGTGTTTGTGTGTGTGTGTGTTTGTGTTTGTTTGTGTGTTTCTGTTTGTGGTTGTGTTTGTGGTAGTGGTTGTGTTTGTTTGTTTGTGTGCTTTTGTGTGTGGGTTTTTGTGTGTTTGTATGTGTGTTTGTGTGTGTGTGTGGGTTTGTGTGTGTGTGTGTTTGTGTGTGTGTGTGTGTGTGTGTGTGTGTGTTTGTGTGTGTTTGTGTGTGTGTGTGTTTGTGTGTGTGTGTTTGTGTGGGTGTGTGTTTGTGTGGGTGTGTGTTTGTGTGTGTGTGTGTGTTTTTGTGTGTGTGTGTGTGCGTGGTTGCGTGTGTGTTTGTTTGCGTGTGTGTTTGTTTGTTTGTGTGTGTGTTTGCGTGTGTGTGTGTGTGTGTGAGTTTGTTTGTGTGTGGGTTTGTGTGTGTGTGTGCGTGTGTGTGTGTGTGTGTGTTTGTTTGTTTGTTTGTTTGTTTGTTTGTTTTCGTGTGTGTGTGTGTTTGTGTGTGTGTTTGTATGTGTGTTTGTGTGTGTGTGTGTGTGTTGTGTGTGCGTGTTTGTGTGTGTGTGTTTGTGTGTGTGTGCGTCTGTTTGTGGTTGTGCTTTTGTTTGTGGTTGTGTGGTTGTGTGTGTGTGTGTGTTGTGTGTGTGTGTTTGTGTGTGTGTGTGTGTGTGTGTGTGTGTGTGTTTGTGTGTGTGTGTGTTTGTGTGTGTTTGTGTGTATGTTTGTGTGTGTGTGTGTTTGTGTTTGTGTGTGTTTGTGTGTGTGTTCGTACACCACTTGGGCGTTCTTTGTTTGGGGATTTTGTCAGGTGTTGATGGTTGTAAACAATTGCAGATTTAATTCGCGCGTGTGGTGCCTGTCATGTCTTCAATTGGTCTTTGGTTTGGCTCCCTTTTTGCTCTCAACGGCATCGTTCTTGTCTGGTTTCTTTGCTTGCGCCTGCTTCACGGCTTGGCTCAATGTCACTGGGCGCAACGTTCCTCATCCCTTCAGCATTTTCACGTTTTGAGGGGTTCTCAAGAAAGCTTGCTGGTGCTCAGTAGGGAATGTGGGAATGAGCCCTATAAACCTGTGGTTTGACCTGGGTTCATTCCATTTCTTATTCCCTACCTATCGCACCCCTTTCCAACTAATCCCTTCCGGATGTCTACTATCATTTTGAGGGGTTCTCCAACCAACTACCCCTATGAACCATCCAACTTGTGGTTTCCTCTTAGGGAACCCTGGGTTTCCATGTCTCGTTCCCTATCGCACCAGCAAGAGAATGTTTTGGGCTGTGTCCTTTCATGCCACCATGGCAAGAAAATGATTTGGTGCACTTTTGCTGCTTGGTTTTTAGGACTTTAACTTTTGCCAACTAATGTGTTTTCCATTCAACCACTAAAAGTGAAGCTTTTAGCAGGGGAGCAGAAAGCAACCGAGAACTTTCATGGCATGTCCCTCGGCTTCTTGATTCCGTCTCACAGGGGCTTTCTGAGGCACAGTGGCCAGGCCCGGGGCACCGCCCTGCGAGAACTTCGTGGAGTCTTGGATCAAGTCCCAGCGGTGTCGGTATCCTTGTATATCTTCCATTTGCTGAGATGAATATTGTTTTGTGCCCCTGTTGGTGTTCAAGGGCATCTATCACTACTGGAAATAGTTTTAGTTTTTCCAGGCGTCTTAACCAAATGGAAAATACCAAAGGGGAGAAAGAAACTAGGTCCCCCAGCTAGGTGCCCTTCTCCTTTCTTTGGGGGAGGGTTCCCCCGACTAAAATAGACTAAAGAAAAAATGCCGTTATCCTAAAGCATGGGCCAAGGAAAGAGTCTAAAACATGCCATCATTTCTCCAAACATCTTTCGGTGTTGGCGTCAAATTTGGCCAGCCACGCTATACGTTGCCCCTTTCCCCACGAAATCCTGCATTAAAAAAACAAAACAAGGGGGGGGGCTGACTTGGGCGCTGGTTGGTGCCCTCGCCTCTTTTTGTTTTGGCAAATATCCCGAGGATTTGATGCCGGTGAAGCGCGAGCGCATGGTGTACTGGGAGGAGGGGGCTTCCGTGCCCAAGAGCCTGCCAGTGCCACAGGCCATGGGTCCTTTTTGTTGGGTGGGGCTCGGCTCAAAAATGCATGGCTGTGGTTGTCAAAAACCATGAGATCACATTTTGGGATAGGTGAATTCACCACCCATTCTAGTCTATTTGGGTGTTTTTCCCCAGTCCCAACAGCTGAAGGCCATGGGGTGATAGGCACGGTTTGGGGCTCTGGGATGGTTTGGGGCTGCTTTCAAGGTGTTTGGTTTTAAAAGGAAGGCAAAAGGAAAGCCGGTTTCAAAGGGTCGGTTTCCTCTCTGTTGTTGAACCAAGCGCCCTCTTGGAACTAATCGCGACCACCACACTCCAGGCAAGTTGTTGACACTCGTCAGTATATCAGTCCCTCAAGTGGCTTTGATGAAGGGTAAGCCCACTTGTGTGACTAATCTCAGCTTACCACCTGCTAACTGGGCGGTCATTCAAGCGTGGCGTTTCTTGACACCTTGGTACTGCCCACGGCAGAACCTGTCCCTTGGGAATACAAAACGGAATCCACCCATTTCGGGTGTCCCAAAACCAGCTCCAGTTGACTCTCTTTATTGTTTATCGCTTTCAAAAGATCTCATGGGAAAACCATTGTAGTGAGCATGAGATGATCAGGTTGGCCTCAAACGCTACCAAACTTTGGCCAAATCAGTGGTTTCACGACCCTCTCCCGACCTGCCAAAAAGGGAAGTGCCGTATCTCAACCCACAAAAGGAATGCTACGGCAGGTGCGGTGCTTGCGAATTCTGGCGCGGCAGTCGCAGAAGGAGTGGCTGATCCTTTGGCAGCTGCAGATCCGATCGGCGTAAAAGGACGCCGCGGAGCCGTTGTTTTCCATGCGGGGAGTGGGGAGGGCACCAGAAAAGGGCGTGCCTAGATAGCCAAGTTGCTGTTTTTTTCCGTCACTGTTGCTGGCTTTTGGGGGAAAGTTCATGGAGAAAAGCAGTAACTGCGATCCACGTGAAGGTTTTTGTTTGGGGTTGGCAAAATCCAGCTGAAGATTACTTTGAAAGGTTCCCTGAACACCCGGGTTTTGGAGGCCTCCCTTTGAGCCCAGGTGCGGTTCGCCTCTTCAGATGGCCCCTATAGAGAAATCGGTCGGGCTTCCTTTGGTTTCCCCGTGCCCAGAACGGAAGCCTTTCGTCACCCGGGGGAACAAGGGTTGCGAAGGGCTGCGGTGGTTTGCCCAAGTTTCATCCTTTAGCCGTTGTTTTGCTGGTTGAACTCTAGGGGATAGAGACTTTTCATAGTTTGTCCATAGGCGTCCTTAGGTGAGTTGGCTTAGAAACAAACAAAACATCTACTGGTTTAGACAAGCTTTATTTCATGTCGGGCCATCGATCTTGTCCAGAAGGCCGCCTATGGTCCAATGCCCCCTATTCAGCACCCACGGATTTCGGAGCATCCCTGCGGCTCAGGCCACGACGCGGATCCTTCAGCCGCACACTCGGCGAGAGGCTCTTGTGCCAAGTCCGCAGGCCCAACCAGGGACTTTCACCGAGCGTGCCTGACATGGAAGTGAAATCCATCGAAAACGAAAGGTGCCTGAGGCCTACTGTTGGCAAAATACAGTCAACCCCAGTTGATTCATGGGCTGTTCTCGCCAAGGGGTCTGATTCCCCACTAAACCCAGGGACACCCTATTCATAAACTGGGGGTGCTGCATATGGGGTCAGCATTACACATGTTCAACGTGTGCCGGTCTCTTGTTCGCCCGGCCAAGGCCTCCAGAGCACCAGCCAGAAGAAGAGCCCGACGACCTTTTCGCACGCACAGGCCCGGGTGTATCTGATATCGTCAACATGAGTTGGCTCGGAAAAGACGGGCATCTGCGATTGTTTGGCAAGCTGGGCTTCGGTGTATGGGTTATTTCAAGCTCAGGCCTACGAATTCCTGGTCTCCCCTTAGCTCATCCCCTCAGCTTTTTCCGGGGCATTTCCTTGTTTCTCATATTGTCTTGGTTTTGCGGTCCCTTCAAACCTCAAGTGCCAAAAACTGGAGAAACGCGTTTCGCTCAGTAGAAAGGCTGAGTGAAACACCCCTTGGTCAATGGCTTCTGTTGCCATGCTCCCTTCATGCTCGGGGGTTTCCGGGGGTCGGCGTTCAGGTTCCGTCGCAAACGCGTGGCTTGAAGTTCCAAGCGCGGCGTTGCCAGGCTTCCGAACTGGCGAAGAGGTCCGGGGGGGTCGGGGGAGGCATGGGGAGGCTTGGCTTCGGTTGGCGTTTGCAGCTCAACAAGGAACTGATCCGGGCGGTCGTATTTTCAGGGAGCCCTGTTTGACTTTGAAGGAGAACCAGAAGGAACGCCACAAGTTTTGGGGCGCCCTTTGAGACACCCTGGATGCGGTTGGAAGTTGGTACCTTTGACTCACCGCGGCGCACGGGAGGGAGCGGCCTCTGCAGAAGTGACCTGCATGGGGTGCCAAGCGGCTTGCTTACCACTCTGCTTGGGGTCTACGCTGGTATACTTGCGTTCGCAAAGATGGTTCTAGAGGCCAGCCAGGAGGTGCCCCGGCAAATAACAAAGAAGATGCTCCTGGGGCTTGGCTGGATGGGCGCGAAAGGTGCGCCCAATTCCGGCAGGACCACCCACGTCTTTCGTGTTTCCTGAGGATGTTGAAACAGTCCCTCAGTCGAATGCCAAGCCACGGCTCAGACATGTTCCCAAGCCTTCCGCTAGGCTTGGGCGATGCAAGACGCCGCAGCGCGCTCGGGAAAAAAGCCCCCGGGCCCCAAGAACGAGCCTGGCAGGTGGCGGAACAGTTGTCCATATCAACTGGTAGCTACAAACTGCTCATGTAGGAGGTATATGTTTTCTGCGCTATATGTATAATATACATCATACATACGCGCATATAAATAAATAAATATATATATATATACATATATATATCTATATGTGAATATCTATTTTTAACGGGGGGGGGGGGGCGGGGGCAGAAAGAAGTCGCCCACACAAAGATCTGGGCCCCACGGTTTTCGCCGCCTTTTGGTTTGTATGGGGGGACGCCAGGGTCCCCGCATGTCCCCGCCAAAAAAAAAAAGAAGAATGGCGGCCGCGATTTCAGGAAGACTTGGCGGAGCTTGCCGGCCTAGCAGAGTTGGCGGATGTGGTGGAGAGGCCGAAGAGACAAGGCAGGACCCCCATAATTCTCTGCAGTGGGGGTGGCACATGTTGAAAGCCGCTATGCAAGGCAAATTGGGTGCTAAAGAGCTTATATGATTTCGACAAGGAAACCGACAGGGTACGAGTAGGTGTTCAATTTTCCCAGAGACTCCATTTGACACCCAGGTAAGCTGACCAATGCTGAATTGCCGGGCCATGCATTGTGTTGCGTTGCATCTAGAAACTGAAGCGCAACCCCCTGCGCGCAAGATTTCGTTCTAGTTTCTCAGGTGTGGTTGAGGAAGATCGGGGGAGGGGTTAGGAAAGGACAAAGTAGCATGGAAAATTATTTCTGGGACATGACAGGGATCCCTATATGTCCTTTGTTCTCGTGGTTTTAGCATCACCCGATGTTGATCAAGAGTCGAATCAAGAGACCCCTTTGGAGTGACAATTGCTAGGGACACACAATTACCATTGGAGAAAAACACGTTCTGCCACCACCTCCTTCATGAGAACCTTCCCGTCAAGTCATGATGTTTGAGGGTTCCATGTTAGTCAGCTGGACCGTTTGAGTCAACCCCTGCACGTTAATCTGCAGGGCAATTAATGGCTAGGCCCCCCAGTAGTGCCCGTTTTTCCATTCTTTGGGGAGGGTTCCCCTACTAAAATAGACTCTAGCCTCGCTACTGGAGGACCTAGATGATTGAACATACACCAAGTGGTTGCCTCGCAGCTGGAGCGCTCCAAGCGTTTGTTCCAGAGGTGACCGCGGATGGCTGCACAGCTTCTCTTGCTGAGACGATGCATGTGCTGCAAAAGGGCCGAGGGCGATCGCCTGGGCTTTGGTTTTTTGGCAGTGCCGTTCGTTGGCACAAAGATGTGCGTGAATCCACTCGAATGGGGTCGACGGCATGTGTATGGCTCTCGGTATATATCTATATGTGTGTGTGTGTGGCTAGTGAGGTGCACGATCACTTAGTTGAACAGACGTACCACTTCACTGCCGTGGCGAGAAAGCCCCAGTCAACAGTTGAACTCCTGGATTCCCTTACCCCACCATGGAAGCTGACGGCGGGTATTGGAAAATTACTTTGGGAAACCGCTTGTCCAATTCCATGATTGGAAAAGGGTACATCCCAGGGTCCAATTCCCTCATACTTGCGGATTTCAGGAATCTGTACTTGATAAATCTCCTTGAACCAAACCCAAACCGTAGAGTATGTGGTATTTGGACCCTTTCGGACAAAAACCCATTTCGCACCAGGTGGCAAGTGGCTTATCCCCGTAATCAAATCGGGTTTCAGGAGTGGATGTAGATTTAATCATCCAACCCAGGAGCCCATTCAACGGGTTCTACTAAACAAGTTCCAACTGCTTGCACCAAATCAAGTTGTTTTTCGCCTCCGAGTTCGCACCCCATTTGTGATGCCCATTTGGCTACCCCTTGTAGCACCCCAAGTACCACCAGTATATCCAGTGCCAAAGTGGGGTTATCCAGTTCCCTACAGGCCAAGTGACACCTCATGACCACACCTGATGGAAACGAAACAGGTCGAAGACCAGGTCTAAAACCTTGGTTCCAAGTGCATCTGACGTCGGCATTCGCAGAGTGCACCTGCGAATCGCTTCGTTCGGAGCCTTTCGCTCAGGCACATGAAACCTGTGTTCACCTGTCTTTTGTCGTTTGCAATGCTTCACTGCTTGAAAGGCGGAGCCTGATCATGTGCTCAATGTGGTTTCATGCTTCACTTGTTTTTATGTGCCTGATTAGTTTTCATGGTCCATGAGTCATCTGCTTACGTCATGCGCTTTGTGGTTCTCGTGTGTTTCCCTTTGAGCCATTCGTTGCTATGGCGTCCATCAGCCAGCTGTCGCTGGCTGGCCTCATCGCGCGCTTGAAGGAGGCGTCGGAGAGTCGGAGCAGACCCAAGAGCCCAGATTCGACGGGGTCTTGTGCTGGGTGCTGACAAGCCTATGCTTCCATGTGCGTTTCAGATTGTTGTTTTTTTTCCCGGTTGGTTTTAAAGGGAATCGATTTCACTACTGGAAATATGTTTTTTTTTTTCCTTCCAGGGGTCTTAACCAAATGGAAGCATGGGTGTTTCCCTCCCCCCCCCCCGCATGTCACAAGAGAACGCAAAGATGCTACAAGGCTCCTGCTATGGGGAGGGGGGGTCTGTTTTGGATGGAAATCGTTTGAGGCGGTTCTACAGGGAAGCAAACGGAAATCCATCAATGTTAAAGATTCACTATTTTGAGACAGACCCACTATAGTTGATTTGCCCACGTAAGAACCCCAAGGAATCAGCCCCTGTGCCCGAGACTCTCAGTAAGGGTGGGGTGAGGGGGGCTCCATTCTTGCCATCAAAGTCATCCATGATCCAAGTTGTGGGCGACAGGAAAACAACACCCTTTTCTGACTTTGAGAATCATCAGATGAGACTCATCCACTATGCTTCCAACTCTGGTGGCCATGATGTGCTTGAACATCATGGCCCGTTTGGGTTGAGTTTCCCTTTGGCGGCTGATGCTAGATGCGAAATGCAGGGAGCCCTGGTCATACAGAGGCTCACCGATCTCGCGGGGTAAAAAACGAGGCACCGTGACGAAGGTCCGTTTTTGCATGGTGTGGTTTCAGCTTGAGATTTTGTTTGTCCCCCAAGTCGTGATCCGTTTTTGTTCGCATTTGGGCATTATAGCAAATGGTTGCTAGCGCAGATCTCTGTGTCAGGTAAAGCTTTTCAAGACCAGCTACCCTTCCACCCTTTTCACGTGGAACCTGGGGGGGTCCTTGGTTGGATCATTTTCTCTTAAAGAGACCGGGTCCCAAACGTCAGAGGAGGGTAAGTGGCAAACAGGCAGCTTGCGCCCACTGTTCAGACTTGTCACCTGAGGTGGACTACATCAAAGGCATCAAAAGCCCCGACGACGAGCAGGCACGACTCTGAATCTATCAGACACGGTTTGCCTTTTTTTCTGGGGAGCCCATTGTGGGTTGGTCTTTGGCGGGATTTCACCAGGACACCGTGCGCCTTCTCATGTTGAAAAATTCCCCAAGTATAAGGCAAGCAATTACACCAAACACATCCAACTAAGGAACACTGCAGGCTAGGTGCTACTTGCATTGTTGGGGGAGATCCACCGTTTGAACTGTAGAGCGTAGCTTGCTCTTGCACTGCTTTTAGTCCGAGGGAGTGATTTTCCCTCTTTCGTGGGCCAAAAACACACATTCACACCCGATGTCGCGATGGCTTCCAGAGAAGCCACGAACATCTACTCACAGAAGGGTCCATGCACTGAGCCTGCAAGCTTCTCCAAAGATGAACATGTGGAGAGCTCACGGGATGCACACCCATAGCAGGTGTGTTTTTTTGGCACATAGCTGAAAGCACTTCCCTGTGTTGGTTTCACCGTTTCACCCTTGTGCCTTTGGGTTCCCTGGTCAACCTCGGACTCGTCCTCTGCCACCATTCAGTGGCCGGCCAAGAACTGTTTTTGGGGGACTTGTGCTCCCCAGTTCCTCGCCTTCAAACCTGGGAAGACCATGGAAACAAAAGGTGGTGTTGCTTTTTCGGAAAAGAAAAAGACACTCGAGTGAGGGGATTTGAAGAAGACTCCGGAGGGAGCTGAGCTTGATTTGAGCCATTCCTTGCAGCTTCCTGAAGAAAGGGACTCCTAGCTCATTCCAAACCCTCAAGTGACTCCATACTGAGAGCCAGCAAGTTGCGCCTTTGACATATTTTGACTTGTTGGGCTGGAAAACTCGGTTTCAGCCATCAAGAGTGAAAGTGGCTAAGCCAAAGCCGTGGCCACGTTATCGCGAAAGAGTGCCTAGATCTTAGCATGGAATTGTGTGAAGCAAAGCTTAGAGTTTCGCCCAAAAAGCAAATGGTACCCTGCAAACTCTTCCTTTGGAGCCCCCGAAGGGGGATCCTCAAACCCTAAAGAAAGTAGCTGTGTAGGGTTCCAGGTCTGCGCAAAAGTAGCTGGTGAGCAGTTTTGCGACCCCACCAAGAAGCCTGCTACAGGAAAGTCTAAGACGAACCCTGGTGTTTGGATGTTTGGACTCTTTCCAGAATTTCCATTGGCTGCCGCACAGCCCAGAATGTGCTCAATGTATCGAAAGGACACCAACAGGGAATGAACAGTTCCATTTTTCTCCGGGAGCACCCATCCGCATGAAGTTCATTTGTTTCACCCCCGGATGTCAAAACTTGTTTTTGATCAAGTTTGTCGGGGACCTTCGGGCCTTTTTCAGACTAGTGTCAACTGCCCCCTTTCTGAGGGTTTGGGGGGGGGATCGATTTCACGACTGGAAATATTCGTCTCATAATTGTCCATTTGGCTAAAAAGCAAATGGGAGAAATCTCGTCCAGCTGGTGTCCAACTTCCGCAGGCAGCAGTGCTGGCCACTGAAGCAGAGGTGAAGAAGGCCCTCTTCGAAGAGCTTCAGGCGGAGATGTTTGCAGGAGAAAACAGCATCGCTTGGGACTTGTGACGTGTGTTTGTTGTGTGGCTTGCTTTGGATTGGTTGGTTGGCTGGCTGTTTGTTTGTTAAATTGGATTGCATTGGATTGGATTGGTTGGTTGATTGCTTGATTGGTTGGTTGGTTGATTGGCTGATTGCCTGGTTGGATAGACGGAAGGGTGGGTGTATCAGTCGACGGACCGATTGGGTCGATCGATCGATTGGTTGATTGATTGATTGGTTGATTGGTTGATAGATAGATTGAATGATTGTATTGACTCACTTAATTGAGTTGATTGGTTTGATTGATGTGTGATTGCTTGATTGCTTGATTGCTTGATTGCTTGATTGCTTGATTTGATTGATTGATTGATTGATTGATTGATTTGATTTGATTTGATTTGATTTGATTTGATTTGATTAATTGATTGGTTGATTGGTTGGTTAATTCCTTGGATGGCTGCTTAGTTGATTGCGTGGTCGTTTTATTGTTTCCTTCTCACTTGATGGGTTTATGTGAGTATATTGCTTGAGTTGACGTCGATTTCATTCAATGAATATACAGACTGATTTGCGTTGCTTGCATCGGACTGATTCATTTGTTGTGGGTTGGTTGGAATTCCCTTCTGATTCACCTCTGGTCCTATGATTCGGATCAATGGAGCTGGGGACCCGCCCCCGTGGAGGGCACCTCCTGGCAACCCCCAAAGGAACAGCCGATGTGTCTCACCTCTCCCAGGTGCCCTTGTGAAGGGCTTCCCAACATCTCCGGAAATCCGGGTTGAGATAGGCGGCCAGCTCTGGCCTAACTTCCTTCGAGAAGCGGGTGGCCAAGGAGCTTTGGCCTCGGTTGATCCACTGGCCCAAAGAAAAAGGCAGCCTGAAAGGACCTGACTCGTTCCCCCCCGAACGCGGGGGTTCCTACATTTTTGCTTGGGGATTTGGTAACAGATGAGAATCTGTTTTAAAGTGGCCCCAAACGGTTGAGCTTGTGCAAGTCTGGGTCCCTAGGTGTTGTGTTTCTGCATGGCTATGCGGCAACGGATCTTTGGACGTCTAGAGGCTTGGCTGAAATGATGGATTTTCCGTATTGGACCCACAAACGTTGAACACTTCTTGCAGAGGGCCCCTGAAAGGAAGCTAGGAAGGTTGTTCAAGTTTCAACTTCCTTTTGGGGAAGCGCCATCCGGGCATCCGTTCAAGTACTATGAGGGCTTCAACTATTAGAGTGATTTTATGGGCACTTTAAGGCCAAGTTCAAGTTATGATCATAAGAGACATTGAATGTAATTATTCAGCCCCTGACATTTTGTGGTTCAAGCGCATTAAAAGGTCTGGCCTTTGGAGGTGTGGATTGTGGGGCTTTGCCGCCAAACACCTGAGCTTGTCAGGCATGCACCCCTTTTGATTCCTCCGAAGCTGCCATGCGCTTGGGCTGCCTACATCTTGTCGGAGGTCATGTTTATCTGGGATGGTGAGAAATGCCACTCGTTTTTGGAGCGTCTCAAAATAGGGGTACCCCAAATGGGTGGGGTGTGTCCCTTTGGTTTCTCTTGAAACCAACCCCAAGACGGGTACCCCCAAAAACAACCTAGGGCACACAACCTCACCTCCAAACAGCTTGCGTGTTGGCTTGAATCGCCGAAACAATTTGACGTGTTCAACAGTTTTCCCCAGCCAGCAAACAGTTCTTTTCCATTTGCTGAAATGGTTACTTTGTATTTTCTTCTGTTGGTCTTAAAGGACTCTTGACACTAACGCAGACATATTCTTATTTTCCCAAGGGACTTAAGCAAATGACAATTATTCCTACAGCGAGAATACCAACCAGCTACGTAAAAAAAAAAAGAACTCTGCAAAGTGCAGCGACCGCTCAACTGTATGGGTGAAGTTTTGGTTTGTGTAGTCATGGCAACCCAAGTCATGACCATGTTTGCTGCGCAGCTTTTTCGGGCAAGTAAGCGACGGGCATGAAAACTCAATCGTGCGGCAACAAATGAAACTCAAGCTGGTTTCCTGAGAGGGTGGCTGGAGAGCCTAGGGAAAACTGGAGAGAAAGACTCTGCCCGAAAAGGAAGAAAGCTGAGCAATTTGGGGGGTGCTTTTTTTGGTAACCCCCCCTTCAAAGCAAAAAACAACAAGACAATGGTGGTGTTCCTTCTGGTTTCCCTTTGAAACCCCATAAGAGGGGTACCGAGCCTCAAAAACGACACATCATGGAAATCATGGTGGGCCCCAGCAGCCGATTGAGAGGATCAACGCTTCTGACCTCCCACTGAGGTTCCTGCAGAATCAGATCAAGTCCGTCGATGTCAGTGCCAAAGGCATCTCGAGTTATGCCGGGGTATGGGGTTATGGCCGTTCCAACCCGGCGCCAGTTCGCGTGTGAGACATGAACTGGGGCTGGGGACACGAACTGGTGCTGTTCTCAAGGACATGCCACGGAGTTCGGAGGCTAGATGTTCAAGTTGGAAAGCCAAGTTGGAAGTTGCAAGGAGACGCGAAAAGAAACAACAACAAAAAAAGGCAAAGTCCCAAAAAGGCCAAGAGGCTGAAACCCATGAGGCTCCTTCCCTTTGCGCGCAGGCGGGGAAGCCAAGCGCACCAAGCTCCAGGCGAGAAGTGGGAAAAACGCGGGCCGGAATCAAAGCCGACAGCTGTGGACGGACAAAATCCACTTCGAACCAGTCGGCAAAAAAATAAGCGGTTGTCCCGTTCTGAGAGTGATATCCATGAAGAGCGGCCAGCGGCCATGGGTTTTAGCTTAATATGGGGGGGGGGGTTCATCTGCTCAAGTGCGGCATGCGCCTCTGCAGAATCAGATGTTTTTTCCGGCCCTTTTTTCGGCCCAAACCAAAGTTTGCAGATGGTTGAAATGTACGCGCACGCGGGTTGAGACTAGTTGAAGTATAAAGGATTCGGTTGCGCAGGGGGCTGGCCCCGAGAATTTGGGTACGTTGAAAAGGAAGCCAAACGAGGGTGTAAACCTCCCACGGATCCTAGTTGTTACTAACACAAGTGAGGATCTTTACCGCTAGATGTCAAAATGAAATGTTCTCTGGTCAAACAGCGGTAGCTGGGTCCTTGCACATTCCAAGGTGGTCTCCCTGACCTCAGATCACTACTTCCAGGGGTTTAGCAGGATGTCCAACCACCTACGTCTGGGTTATGCGCCCCGCTTTTCCTGCAAAATAGCGGAAACACAAACATTTCAGAGGCATAAGAGTGGGTGCTTGCGTCTATGGGGTTCCCTGGCTCGGTTGAGTACAGTTGGAGATGGCATGATTCCCTCCATGTTGGTTTAGTCATGGCCTGTACTTGCCCGCAGCTACTGGGAATTCTGCCATCTACCAACTCACCCGAGCAAAACTGTATTTTGGCACTATCTCAGAAGAAAAGAGCGATCCAGCTACATGTTCCTCCATGTGTGCTGTGTCAGGGTTCCCTGCCAACGTCAACCCCGGTTTATAATCAACCTGATTTTGAGAGATGGGTGTGGCCCCTTGTGAGGATGTTTGGAGGGAGCACCTGAGAAGCAACTGGCAGGCAGGCTTGGATGGCAGGTTTCACATCTGTTCGCCTTTTCGAGTATGAGTATGGGCACCCCCCCCCCCCCAGAAAAAATAAAATAAAACAAAAAGTGGAAAGTGTTCTACGTTCGATCCGATGTTTCAACGGAAGGAGCTGCTCTCGAACGTGGAGACAGCGACCTCCAAGGATGACCCGCCCCACCTGCGCCGCGCCCGGCCCTTTAGAGCACGTCGCTGAGGGCCTTTGTTTGGGCAGGTCTCTTTTTGAACCGTTGGGTTTTGTTTTAGATGAACCCAGTTGGGATTTGCAACCATCTTCGAACAGTTGGGCTGTGTTGGGCTTTATTTTATGAATGGGGAGTCATCTTTGAACTGAATTGTATGCTGTGGATGGTTGCGAAATCCGTTCAGAAACCCTACGCAATAACACGAATGCCCAGAAGCCATCACAAACCATGCTTTCAACCATTGCTTCAAAGTGGTGCGAAAAGAACTTCGTCCATCCCTGTCTCAAACATAGGGGACCCTCAAAGTTGGGTTTTCCCGTCGTGTCCCTTTCCATCCAAAAAGGGCTCACAAAAAGAAAGGGCCATGGCGGCCATGTTTTAGTTGGTCGCAAGTGTCGGGGATTCAGGGTCTTGGGAGCCCAACAAGAGTCTTTGGCATCCTGTGAAGGGGACCCCCCCATGGTCCCCCAGACCAGCTCGTGTCGGGTTCCCATTTTGTGCTGAAAAGAAAAACCAGTGGAGAGCACAGTTTGGAAGCATGTGGAGGCATGTGGAGGCACTGTTGTCCAAGGAGCAGGCCAGTGGGTAGCGAATTTGTCCAACCCGTCTGCTTTGATTTCCGGTAGGTTCTGCCCATGTTCCGAATTTCAGTTGACACCCCACAGCCAGAAACCCTTCTTTTGTTGTTTATACCCGTTGAGTTTCTTGCTAAGTCGCCAAATTCTGGTTACATTTGGATCCCCATTTGGAGGGGTCCCGAATGACTCTTGCGTGCTTGTTTTATTTCTGTTGCCACCATTTCGCCATGGATGGTGATGTAAAACATGTCATTTTGGACCCAAGCCGCAGTCTCCAGTTTGAATTGGACCATGGTCATTCGACACCCAAGAGTTGTTGGTAGAGCTTCTCCATGGGCAGGGATGGTAATCAACAAATGTGACCCATCATGTGACACCTTTAAAGGAGGTTGATATAGTCATCTGGTAGAACAATAATTTTCAGGTTGACATGCTCGCCGGATGGGTTTCTGGGGTGTAGAAATCATGAGGCCAAGGCGGACTTGTCCAAGGCCGAGAAGGCATTCGAGGAGCCGATGTGGTTTCCTTGAACGGGGGCCATAACTGGGGATTGCTTGCAGGGCGTCATTCCCTGTTTGCGGGGAACACTGGCAAAAAGGAGTTCGGGGAACGCCCCCGCCCACCCCAATCCTTGCGATGCAAATGACCCAGGTTTTCCACTTTCATCAGCCTAGGTCCCCCCCAGTAGTGCCCTTTTACCTTCTTTTGGGGGAGGGTTCCCCTAGTAAAATAGGCAGCAAAAAGTTGGTACCCTGATTCTACCCTCTCTACTACCTGGGAGCCGGGGTCAAATTCACTTTTTAGAGCCTTTCAGAGTTCAACGGCATGGCTCACGCCGAACCGGTGCCGTTATCAGTCTGTGGTCCCTTTGGTGGAGAGACAGGCTAAATCTCCAAAACATGGGGACTCGCAAAGCCTCTTGGGGCAAGTAATTTGGGTGTGTCTTCTTTGGAATACCACCCCCCCAAATAAGAAAAAAACAAAAAAGGAAGTAAGAAGCAAGAAATGCAAAGAAGTTGCGATGTTCGTTTTGGCTTCCATGTAATAGCCATAAAAGGTACAAAAAGACACCCCGCCCCATTTGGACACCGGAGTTTTGACGGCGGCTCGCCTCAGGAGATCAGCAAGAACTACGAGCGCCGCGATCCCAGCCAGAATTGTCACGAGCCAAAGGCCCAGCTCCCGCACTCCAACCCCAGCTCCACCCACTCCAACCCCACCCCAACCCCCAACTCCCAACTCCCCCAACTCCAACTCCACTCGTAGTGGATGGAGCCCAAGCCACACAGCAGGTGGGATTGGTGGCTTCTCTCGGCTTCATGTGTCCCAAGTGTTAGGTTTTGGGGCAGGCGAAATACGAAGCCGAATCTGCCAGCATGCTTTTCTGCCTGGCCAAGTTCGGAGGTCTTTCGTGGGTCGAGCCAAGGCCGACGCACTGTTGGACTTTTTGTTTGGGAAGACCATGTGGGTGGAAAACAGAACCTTCAGATGCTTGATTTGTCAAAGCACTCAGGAAGACTTGGTCCCAAAGAGCACTCTTTTTGAAGCAGCCTAAAAAGTGCTGCGTTTTATCGCTGACTTGAATAAAGCCACTTCGAGGTATACGACTGGACATGAAACAGAGACTGGGCGTTCTATATTAGGTGTAGGCACGAGTTGTTCCAAGTGCGCCCTTTTTGAGCCAACAATCACGGGCTTCACGTGGCCCTAGGTACCGGCCGTATGGGATTGGTCCATCGGAAGTGCGTGGCCTTCTTTGACCATTATAAGGGGCAGCGTTCCGTCAGTTCAAAACCAAGCGCGGTTTGAATGGACACAACAAGCCACTAAAAGCGGGCACTCCTCTATGAAGCAGCGGTTTAACTTCATTCGGGGTCGACGTTGACTGAGGATGGGAGAAGGGCAAGAAGATGCTGCGGCCCCAGCAACTTGCTCGTTGCCCCACCCGCCATTTTCAACAGGGGCAAAAGTGGGGAACCCGCTATACAACTACGTAAAGGGTATGCGATGCGAAACCTTTGTAGATGTTTGCGTTATTTTAAGTCGATTTGTTTTTTGTTCACGCAGACCAGGTGGGAAGCCGAAGCGGGTGACCCGTTGCCCCTGGCGCTTTGGCTCAACTCTTGGCGATGGATGGCTCGGGGTGTGGGAAGCCCCGGCACAGCTCTGAAATGCAGATGTCTGGGCTTCAATCACGGAAGCTTCAGTGTGAAGCGAGAAGTTTGGGAGCTTGCCTTCTTTCACAGACGAGACTGTCAAAACTAATATTAACTTCTAAATGCCCCCCCCCCCCCAGCCCCAGCCCCCAGTCCTGCTCCCTCCCCACCAGAAGTCTCATTTGAAGGGACACAATCCAAAAGTAGTCTTAAGAAGCCGTCGCCATGGGAAATCAAATGGGATTTCCTCATTTCATTCGTGCGGTTCTCCTCTTAGGTGTGTGCGTGTGAGAAAGCCCGGGCGTTCTCCATCTTTGTTTCCATCCCACCCATAGGAGTGTTACAGGCCGCGTTTCCATGGCTGCTCTTTTGCTTGTGGCTCTAAGGGAAGCAAGCCAAAACCGATCGTTTGCCATTTCTGGCCCCAGTCCTTGAGCTTCGCATCGGATCGTCAGGTTGTCGGTGGATGAGATCAAAGTCCTGAAGCGATCCTACGAAGAAGGCCGACGGCTTTCGGTGGGAAATCCGCCCTTGATTTTGATCGAGTGTCCCATTTTGGTGAGGGTCAATCAAATTTGGGAGGGAGAACGGCTTATCAGGCCTTAAAGGAAACCCACAAAACGGTTTTTTTACTTGCCGATTTACAAAATGTCCTTGCATGTCCTTGCAAAAACCGTTTATTTGTTGGACACATCCTTAAGTTGTGACAAGAGGGGCACCCTCACCCGATTGGGTACCAGTTCTTCTTTGTTGACTGCTTTTTTACTCGACTCTTGTTGGGAAGCCACGATATGTTGATATTGATTGAAAGATGCTACGCTTTTAGAGGGTCCCGCAAGGTCTTTGCGCGCAGGGTCCTGCAGCCGAGAGTTCCCTCCGGCAAATCCCCAAACTGGCCGAAGGTGAAGAGGCCCTATCGTTTTTTGTTTTTTTTTTCCCCGACCATTTGGGCCCAACCAAAAGGTAAGGTGGAGGTCAAACACAAGAGGTGCAAAGCAAAATCAACGGGAGTCGGCGGAGCTGACACCATTGTTGCTTTAGCCAAGGAGTTTCGACAGTGGCAAGCCAACAGTTTGGACTTTGGCCGATCTTCTCAAGGGAGTCATCCTCGAAGCAACAATTACATAAAGTTATCCCTTTTACCCTCCCATCAAGTAACATGGAGCCTGACAAGGTGGCCCCAATAGAAGGACAATGGTCTTCCAGGATCCTTCTGTCAGGTTCCACGGCAATCGGTGAGATTATTGCCTTTGCGAAAGGAAAGCGACCCTCCAAAGATACAGTTTGAGAACCCTTCCATTTGTTCGGAAGTCATGGAAGTTGAGATGGCTGCTAATTTGTTATTGCCTCTCTCTTGACCAACGTTCCCAAGGGCAAGCCAAAAGAAAAGAATATGTTTTATCTTCCCCTGTTTTTGTTTAAGGGGAATCTATCACTACTGGAAATATTATTAATTGTTTTTTGTGGGGACTTGTGCAAATGACAGTTTTTCAGTCGAGAACGGATGCGAGGGGATCGCACGATAGGCAAGCAGAAGATGGAAAAGGCCAAGGAGCTGTTGCAGGAGCAACAACTTCGACGAGCAGAGGCTGCAGTCGCACCCCTGCAGGAGGAGAAAGAGAGGCCGGGGTCCTGCATAGGGGTCCCTTTTTAGGTTAGTTTCATCACCTAAATGGGGCTCCTTGCCATTATTTCGCTGGGGTTGAACTCTGGGGATTTGGGTAGGAATGGATGTGTTACACTGGGTTGGATTGGTGTTATGGTCCATTTGTCAGGGCCATCCATTTCCAAAGGTGGCTGGAAATGGGATTTGCCGGGCCACCTGAAATGGGGGACGTGTTGGTCGTCTTGCTATTGCCGAGCTAGGGAACAACCTTTCCGGCTGGGAAGGAACCGTTTGGGAATGAAACCAAGTCGGTTTTTCTAGGACTCATTCCGTGTCTCACTCCCTAGAGTCTTTTCATGGCCAAAATTGCTTTTATATCAAATACCCAAACCCTACAAGATATTAAGACTGGGTTAATTCTAGGATCGTTGATCTCTATTGTATCTAGGAACCGGGTTTCTTTGTTGTTCCCGTTTTTCTCTCCTTTTTTTTTCCGGACTTATTCCCTTTCTCACTTCCCTAGCGAACCAGCAAGTCCCTTGGGCCGCCGGGTTTCTCCCAGATCCCCGCAGGGGCGCCGCGGCGGTGGCCATGGAAGCGAAGCTGGCGAGAGCTGCCAAGGCGAAGGCGCCGCCTCCGAGCTCCTCGAAATGGCCCCGTGAATGGGGAAAAGGCGTGGAATCAGTGCCCCGAAAATGGGTACCCAGGGTCTGGCTCTTTTTGTTTTGCCCGGAAAAGAGATGAGGAGCCCAATCTTATGAAGCTTTAGTAGGTAGTCAAACAACTGGCAAGGGCCCAATTTAGATGATGACTTCGGAGGGAAATGGTGGTTATATTGACCCAACCGGTGTTTGAACCCCAGAAGTTCGCTTCCTGGCCATCGAGAGGCTGCCATCCAGCAGGGCAGTGGGTTTTTGTGCGGCCAGAAGGCAACCACCTTTTTTTGTTTTCTTTGGGGGGGCTGCTTTGAGACAGCTAGGGATAGGCTTCTTTCACCAGTCATGGAAATGACCCGGTGAGTTTCCTCGCTCTCTGCGCCGTTAAAGTCCCACCAAGGGGACTTTGCAGTGAGGGTGAAGTCGGTTTTCCAGGAACGACCATGCCTTCTATTCTGTTGCTGTGGATGCGTCTCAAAGTGGGACACTGAAACAAAATGGCCGAAGTTGTGTTTTTAACCTCATCAGCTTCCATGCCAGGTTCTTCAAACCACCGGCGCCCCATTACTTTGCTAAACTCGCAGGAGGTCGGGTGACCAAAACCGAAAAGGGGATTCCTTGCTGTCTCCGCCGCCGAACCCTGCCCAGTGACATACTTCTCTCACTTTGTCTCTCTCGTTTTGCCCCTTCCTCTTCCTTTTACTCTTTCTGTGTCTCTATCTCAGTTTTCTCATTCTGCTTCTCCTTATCTATTTCTTTTTCTTGCTGTTCTGTCTGTTCTTTTTTAGGTATTTTTTATCTTTGTCTCTCTCTCTCTCTCTTGTCTTCTCTCCCCATCCAACCCACGGAAGTCCCTAACTAATATTGTTTTGCTTGCACAAAACCCGCTTAGTGGACGCATTGACCAGGGATACTCTTTCCTGCGCCACCCAAGCCACAACTGACCCAGGATTGCCGAGCCCGCTAAGTGAGGCGGTCATCTGTAGGGAGCTTCCTTTCACGCGGATCTCCTTTTGCCCGGATCTTCGCAGGCAAGCCGAGCTCCACCAGCAACAAGCAAGGCACAAGGCGATGGATGTTTTCTGCCAAAGCCCGAAGTGGAAATGTGTGGGTTTTTCTGACATGCCCAAATAACATGTTGTGTGTGTTTCGTCGGGGCAGCCACACAAGGAAACACCGTACCACGTTGCCTGAGGATGAAGAATTGATATACTTAACCCGAACATAGAAGCCACCTGGTCACATGTCTTTTGAGGGTGTCATTTGGGTCACAAAGGGAACTCCACTAAACCGATCCATTTCGAGGTGGATGCGCACACCCCTCCTGGGGGCGCTCTCCAAACCGACCTGTGATTTCCCATGTCCTTTGGGCAGGCCGTTCTGCTTTCCGTTTGAAACGGCCCGCAGACCAGGCCACTCAACGTGCCATCATTCCAGAAAACACCCGCAAGTTCGTGGCCATTGCATGTGTGTGGGGACATGTGTTTAGCTCATGTTCAACTGCCCAGACACGTGGCCCAGCGCGAGGTTTGTGGGACCCGGGCGTGCGACCCTGGCAGGCTATCCAGCGCCCAAGCAAATGGCTGGCCTGCGACAAGCGCAACTTGCAGCGCAGGCGCAAACTTGTTCAGTGTGGGGCGTTTGAGGTTGAGAATGTAAACAGCTTACCTGCGGGCTTCACTTTCAAGAACCCTCCAACATTCCTTTTGAGCAAACCCCAAGCTTCCCATGTTGAAGGTTCCTTTCACCAGGTGTCCGCGGCATGCTCAAAAGGCATGTTAAAGGATTCTTGGCGTATGGCGAGCTCTGTGAGTATCCTACCGTGTGATTTTCTTTGTGCGTGAGTTGTAGGAGTTTGCTGCAGGACAATACTCCGAGGAAGCCCCCCAATTAGTATGGCCGACAAGACATGAACATGAACAGATTCTGTGCATGTGTTTGAATGGAGGCCGAAGTGTGCTTCGGCCAGGTTCGGGCTGAGGCGATGGAGGCGCGGCAGCGCGGGTCGTTGCCATAGCTCAGGTTTCGGGAAGGGGCCTGGGTCTGGATTTCCAGCACCGCGGAACTTCGACAAAGTGTTTTGCGAGTCAGGCAAAGACTACGCGTGATTTCAGGAATTGATTCGGAACTTCTGACGGTTCTGCGGAAGCGTGTTCATACTAGTTGAGTTTGCGCCACATCGAGGAACCCTTTCGAAGATCACTTTTGCAGCACCCTCCCAAGACCCCTTTTCTTCTCGACAAGGTCTGTGGTATGGCTGTGCAGCAGTCCACCCCTTCCATTTCTGTTTCAATGGCAGGCGTGAGAAATTTGAGCTTTCGGGGACTTGCGGTGTTGGGATTCTGCTGCTCGTGGCAGCATGTGAAACAAGAAGCTCCAACTTTCGAGGGGTGAAGAAAGAAAGCCGACGGAACTAAAAACGCGATATTTTTGGGGGTGTATTCCGTGTTCTCCCCACCCCTCGCCAGGAACGGGCCCCGGCGCCGGCACCGGCGCCGGCGCCGGTAAGACGGGCGCCGCCACGGGAGTCTCCCGTGGAGGCACCGGTGTTGTCCTACGCCCGGGCCCTTGTTGTTGGGAAACATTTTGCAGTTTTTCTTATTGTGGTTTGGTGGGACATCCGCACTTCTCTGCTACAATTCAATTGTTTACTCCCTTTCCAACGTCAAGCAAGGTAGGTGCGTGGAGTCGCTCTGGAAAAGGAAGGACCACCTAAGCTCCAAGGCTTTCCAAACGAGAGTGGAATCTGTTTCGATTCATTCTTTACAGAGCCTTTTCAGAATGACAGAGGTATCTGATCTGCTTTGATGTTCCGTTTACATAAGGCTCGAGAAATATGGCGGCCAGAATCAACACAGGTCGCGTCCAAACAACTAACAATTGCAGGAACTCGGTTGAATTATGTCTGTCTTTATTTCTGTTTTTCTTTCCTTTCCTTCCTTCCTTCCTTTCTTCGTTTCTTTCTTTCTTTTTTTCTTTCTTTCATTCTCTTTGCCTCCTTGCCTCCTTGCCTCCTTGCCTCCTTGCCTCCTTCCCTCCTTCCCTCCTTCCCTCCTTCCCTCCTTCCCTCCTTCCCTCCTTTCCTCCTTCCCTCCTTCCCTCCTTCCCTCCTTCCCTCCTTCCCTCCTTCCCTCCTTCCCTCCTTCCCTCCTTCCCTCCTTCCCTCCTTCCCTCCTTCCCTCCTTCCCCTTCAGGGTTGGGCCCCCCCTCGTTCTACCCTGCGGGTTCCGTGATTGATTGGAGTTGAGTGAGAGCAACCCTGATTCCTGAAAAGGAATCTAGCTCGAACCACAGCTTCGGAGCTTCCCTGGTTCTTACAGCTACATAGTCTTTGACATCTTAGTGCTTCCCGCAGATCTGGGACACCTGGATTCGTTGAACTTGAACGACCCCCTGTTGTTTGCTTAAGAGTCGCCCAGGTTGACAGTCCTTTCGGCGGCATGGGAAGTCAGAAGAGCTCAGGCCTGCACGTGCACGGCTGTGGCAGAGCACCTCGGGGTGTCGGAGGCCGGCCGGGTGGCCGGGCGAAACGTGAGCAAGAAATGCCTCCGGTTCAGTTCGAAGATCTAACTTTCTACCCTGGGACTTGAGTCACTTTTTTCAGCAAGGCCACAGATGGGAAAACAAAACAGTCGGACCCTTTCTTGCCAATCCAGTCATTCAGGGGAACTGACGCACAGTCCTGTTTAAGCATTCCACATTTGCACGTTGTTCCGACTCGAGATCAACTCCAAAAAGTCAGTTTCGTGGTCATTCTTGGACCTACACCCCCCCCCGCCCTTCATCTACCTCGCAGGCGAAGGCGCGTGACCTGGCCATGTCCAGCGCAGAGTTCGCAGTGCACTTCGACCCGGAGACCTGGCAGGCCATCCAGGAGCCCCGGAGAATTCTCTCGACCAAAAGGAAAAGAACGCGCAACGCGAGTCCAATCCACTCGGCCGTCCCAGACCCCCAGTGGGGCAATTGTTTTAAGTGTCTTGTTTTTGTTTTTGTTTTTCTTGAGTGGACTTCGGAACATACACCATCATGCGAACTCATTTGCTCTTTGAGGCTGGGTCCCCCCTTTTTTGGCTGGTTTGAAAGGGAAACGTTGTGCCTTCTTTCTGTTTTTCTTGGCTTTAAAGAGTGCCCTGGACTTTTTCCGTGGGGCTGGGTCATAGACTGATTCAGCGAGGGTTATCAACATGGGAGACAAGTTCTTTTCCGGCACGACAGATTTCAGTTGTCACATGGTGTTTGTTTCGGGGATCTAGTTGGCTGCAAAAAACCGTTTGCCGTTTGCTGCCAAAGGTTTGGGACGTTCAGACTGCATCCTGACTCGTCGGTGATCCATCCCTTGGCTTCTCTGCTCGCAGAGGCTTTCGGAGGTCAACAAACCCCGGGAAAAGCGGTGATCGAACGTTTGCTGTTTGGGTTGTTTTTGCTGTTCGATGTGTGTGACAATGTTGGATTCGGCTGGCGCTCAAAGGTTCTGAGAGGTTGCTAAAGGTTGGCATTTGAAAAATGTGGTTGTTGAAAGATGTGCTTGAAGGGTATTTTGCGGCATTTGTTGGCGTCATTGCCGCCATCGTCTTTGTGCCTGCTCAGCAAGCTGCGTGGTCAAAAGTGGTTGCTGGCCGGGTGTTAAAATTGGGCTGGTAGAAGATGGTTTGTTGTTCAACAGGCGTTCGGGCAGTTTGTTGGCTATTAAACGTGTTGGCACGATTTCGTCAAAAGGATTATGCTACAACAATTTGGAGCTATGCATCAATATAGGTTGTTGCCAAACATCCCCATGGAAAGCAGAACAGCGATTGAACAGCAAGTACATAACACACATGCAGCAGAAGACACCTGGGTTTCCTTCGTGTTCCATCGGCTTCCACAAGTTGCATTTTGTGGGACGAAATCCACTTCGCATCAGTTAAGTGGCTGATCCCCCCAATCAGTATCGTAAGGCGTCAGGCCTCAGACTTTGGCCTGCCTTGAACGGAGTTGGTGCATTTTGCTTGGATGTTAGGACTTTAACTTTTTGCCAACTAGTGGGTTTTTTATTAAAGCACTAAAAGTTAAACTTTTAGCAGGGGAGCAGAAAGCAACCGAGTTGGGTCTGCAACGCCACCCCTTCATTTGGCAGTCTTCCCATGCAAGTTGCTTCAGGACCGGTCATTGGCCATCGAAAAGGCGGGGGCACTTTTTTGGAAGGACTCGGACACCAAAAATGGGCGCTTGCCCTTTTTTGGTTGACACCAAAAAAGGGTACCTTCAAGAAAGCACAGCCCCCTCAACTCCAAAAACAAAACGCGAGAAGGCCGAAAAATTCAATTTCTGCCCATGTTTATGGCGAACTCACTGATTCAGGGGTACAACAAGCTCCCCTGAGTAAGGGTCTTTTCGTGATCTCCGTATTCAGGTGTTGGAAGTATTCCGAAGTTGCTGAAGGTTGCAGGACTGAGGGGCCGTGCATGGCCGTGCGATCTTCTTGTGTTTGCTTTGGTATGTTTTAGTGTACATCTGCAGTATATATGGGGGTGCAGGGTTCCCTGAAAAACGGACCTTTGCCTGAGGAGTTCAAGTTTCCTGACCAATAAAACATCTCCCGGAACCCTCATTTCCCTTAACGCATCCCGGGAACTGCGTGCCAAGTTCCCGAAGCGCCTTGCTCACCGAGCGACGGCTGGCCAATCCTACGAAAAGAGCCAAATCCTTCGCCACCCAAATTGAACAGCCCAGAGTGGACTTGAAAATAGAGGTTCTGCCTGAAAAACGCTTCCTCGCTTTAGAGCTATAGGTAAGCAAGGGAAACCACTAGGGAATAGCCCTCACCTAGGAGTGCTACAGTGGCCGTGGAATCTACTTGGATGACTACCCTAGCTAGCAGGTGGGCAACATCTCTGCCCGAAGTGGGACTTGTGGGATTTACCCTGCATTGCAGGGTGCTTTCCTTTCTGCAGGAAAAAGCGATGCCAGCGGCTTGGAATCTACCATAGGGGCAAACAAGTTTGGACTTGGTTTGGCCACTCCCAGGTGATGTTTTGGGTCTGGGATCGGCAACGAAATTCGGCCTTCGCCCTGAGGCCAACCGCGAGAAGCAACGAGAGCTTGAGCGCCGGAAGCAGGAACGAGCCTTGGCCAAGGCGGGGCTTTGAATCAGCCACGTCCTCAAAGCTTGGGTAGAAGGTTAGGGGCAAGCCGAACATGAAAAGGTGTGGATCCTCCGCCTTTTAAATTGTTTTCTTTGGCTTGGGTACACCATACTGGTCTTTTTTGGGGTATGCCTTCAGCCATAAGGAAACATAAAAAACCACAGACGGAAAGTAAGTGGCCCAAAGCGAAGCGGCCGAGTGAACCTTTGGGGTGTCCATCATTTTGGCAGGCATTTTTAGGCAGGCCAAAATTACGAGTGGCCCGAATTGATTTGCACAGATGGACCTTCAGTGGGCGCCTTGTTCGTTGGCTTGAGTCAAGAGTTGGACGCAACGGCGAGAGCGAGAAAGGGAGACCCGACCTATTTCAGATGCTTCCATGTGGTTAAGAACATGTTTTATTGGAGGGGTATGTATTTTAGTTTGTTTTTCTTTTTTTCTCCGCTTTTGGCTTCTTGCTTCTTGGCTTCTCGGCTTCTGGACGTTTCGGCTTTTGGTTTGTTTGTGCGGCTTTTGGTGGCTTTTTCGCTTTGGCTTTTCGCATCCTCTGCATTCCCAGTCCCTCTTCGGCAGGTGGCGTTGTAGCTTTTGTGGCTTTTCACTGGTTTATGCGGCTTTTGCAAGCTTTGGCTTTTCGCATCCTCTGCTTTCCCAGTTCCTCTCCGGGCTTTTTGGCTTTTGCACCCTTTGTTTGGTTTTTGGAATTTGGCTTCCCGCATCAGCATCACCAATTCCTCCCTATTTGAATCATCACTTCTTCGAACCCGCTACTGCTTAGATTGTTTGCAGAGGAATTGCCTATTTGAATCGACACTTCTTCAAACATCATTGGGGGGCTGCCGCCTCTACCCCGCTACTTTTTGGATTTCTTGCAGAGATTGAATTGCACCCCTATTTGAATCATCACTTTTTCGAGCGTCCAATTTCGCGAGAAAATGCTGCAAAATACGACATTTTAGGTAATCCATGTATGTCTGTATGTATGCAGTTCTTCGAACATCATAGGGGAAGCCACCCCCGCCAACCCTCCCGCTGCCTTTTAAGTTCTATCGCACCCTTTCTTGAATCATTGCACCCCTACTTGAATCATCACTTCTTCCGACATCATGGGGGGGGCTGCCGCCCCCCCCAACCCCCCCGCTACGTTTTAGATTTTCTACAGAGATTTAGTTGCACCCCTAGTTGAATCATGTATTCTTCGAACATCAGGGGGGGGCTTCCGCCCCCCAACCCCCCCGCTAGTTTTTAGACTTGCTGCAGAGATTTAATTGCACCTGTTCGAATCATCACTTCTGCGAACATCATGGGGGGGGCTGCCGCCCCCCCCCCAACCCCCCGCTACTTTCTTTTTCTTTCTTACAGGGATTGAAATGCCCTCCTTGCTAGGGATGTTGGTCGGACATGCGGGGGACGTTGAAAACGATGCTGGGGATGCTGCCTGGCTAGTGTAAAAAGCGTCAATTTCGCGAGAACATGCTGTAAAACACAACATGTTTCTGGCCCGGACGAAAACCCCCCCCCAAAAAAAAAGAAAAGAACTGAAAACAAACATCCGAACCTTTTTTTCCCCCTGTTGGTTAAAAAGGGAATCTATCACTACTGGAAGCATGTTTTACTTTTTCCAGGGGACTTAAGCAAATGGAGGGATTTTGCGCCAAAGCGTCGCAGCTGAAAGACCTGGGCCACTTGGGGCTAGGTGACCCACGTGGAAAGCTGCGCGGTCACTGGGGTGAACCCCAAGGCGGTGCCTAAGCCAAAGGTCGCGGCCCGAGCCTCGGTTTGCCCTAGCTCCAAGCCCCCAAACCCCCCCATAGACCCTGGCTTCTGGGACTGGAAGTGTTGCCTCACATGAAGGATATGACTTTGAGAATTGAAAATTTATCAAGCCAATCATACCCCCCCCGGGCTTAAAAAGCGAAGGGCATACTGGTCCCCAGACCCCTCCGCTGAACCTCTGCCTTGAAGTCCGCGGTTCCACTCGGCTTCACAAGGCAGTGGCTGCTGCCAAGCAAGAGCCGAAGCCCAAAGCCAAGCCCAAGGCCTTGCTCACGTCCGCGTTCGCGTGTTGCTTCGCCGGACCAAACTCGCCGTTGTCCAGGAGTCTCTCCATTTGTTATATGTTGTTTTTCTCGGGGGGAACCTCCATAAGTGGCAAACGGTTGAATGGAAACCATGCCAAGCCAGCAAATTTGGAAGCACGCCAAACAAACTGAATAGCAGCTAACCGGCACACAGACAAGCTTAGACACGCTGGGGCTTGGCAAGAACGATGAAGCAATCTACCTACACAAAGTTCAAGCTTGTCAACCAAACAGGTAAGACAGCACCAAATCACGAAGCCAAACACAATGAGTGCTCAACATAGGGGCCTGGAAGTTTGAAGAAATCATCCCTTTTGGACATCTCAAAACATGTGCTATGTTGCACCCAGTAAGTAGGGGAAATGCTGTGGAGTTAGTTTTAAATGTTAATCACAATTTGCTGAGATCAGTGCAGCTGGTAGCACTGGGTAGGATGCTATAGTCCTATAGTAAAGCACATTCCTTCCAGGGAATCGGGTTGATGTATTGCCGCTCAGCCATTTCAAAAGGGTACATGTCGTAACCATCCGCAACCTCCGCTTTTCTTGGGTGTGTGAGGTGGGAACCCAATTGACGCATCAACCCACTGGGTTTGACTTTGGGCTGCTAATCAAAGGGGTCGATAGGGGAAGCTTGAGGTCCACGTTTGTTTTCCTGCTGGCGGCCGTGTGCCCGGGAAGAAAAGATTCCGAGCTCACTTGGCCAAACGAGCTCACCCAGGTGTTTTTGCATACCCAGTTTGAGCAGATTGTTTATGCCAGCGAGCGTGTTTGTGCGGAAAAGCCAGCGTTTGTGAAGACCAGCCGGCAAACCTAGTTTCCCAGCTGGAGACTTGCCTTGCAGCTGGCAAACTAAGTTTGTGGGTTGCCGCTTTTTCAATATGAAGTCGCCTTTGTCGATGTTTGTTCTGCACGGAAGTTACCTCTATGCCTGTTTTACGGACGAGGGGGACGCGAGACGCAGCGTCGGCCCATTGTGCGTTTACCTGTTGGCTTAGCAAACTGGTGCTTCATTGGAGTAAAGGCCCAAGAAGTTGAGTCACTTTGATCGGCGTTGTCAACTCCGCGGGCCAGTGTGCGATTGCAGGGCATGATTTGACGGGACAAGTTGGTCCGCATTGGGATCGCACGTTGACTTCGCGTGGAGGTTTCCAACATTTAGGGACCTGGTCACTTCAAAGTGAGAAAGCCATGACGGCCCTCCTCCCAAGTGTCATTTGCCGTCCATACATGAACAAGTTAGTTTTGGCCGCAACGTGTTCTAAAGGACCCGCATGTAGATAGGTTCAAAGGGAAAAATTATGAAGCCCACTTGTTGGGCCCGATTCCTTGCTCGCAGCCCGGAAACCAACCGCCACCAAGGCACAAGGAAACGAAAGAGGGAAACAAAAATAATTGGTATAGACAACAGGGCCAAGCCAAGAAAATGCGTATGGCAACAGAGCAGGCCAACCAACAAAAGGGAGAGACCAACCAACAACACAAATGCTAAGAGTAGGACAGAGCCATAGAAACATAGAAAGAACACATGAACACGAACGAGAACGAACAAAATAAGCAAATTCTGGTAGACTTTGCGGCGAAAGGAGGGGTGTTGTTTTCGCAAGCGGCTTTGAGCACGGTCAAGGATTGAGCCCATCCAAAGCCTTCAAGTTGGGCACCACAGGTTCAAGGTCGTCTAAACGGGCTCCTGCAGGCGGGATGAAATCGGGGTTGCCATGCAACCATTCACCAAACAAAGCCAAACCAAACTAAGCCAAGCCAAAATATAAACTAAACCAAAGCAACAACCAACGCAACAACCAACCCAACCCCACACTCTTGGCGACTTGTTTTTTTTTCTTGTTTTTTTTTGTTCCCCCCGTTTTTCCCCTCTACTCCGAGCCTCGCTCGGGTCGCCAAAGCCTCGCGTCGAATCCGCCCTCGCGGGTCTCGCAATGTCTCGCGATGTCTCGCGACCTCGAGTCCTCGGAGTCGAGGCCAAGCCGGTGATGAAGAAGGGCCCCGGCCTCGAGGTCCTGGCGGGCGCCAACCGCTTCGGGGGCCCGGAGCTCAGCCCAGCTGCGCTCAGCGCTCAGCGCTTCGCTTCGCGCCCGAAGGGCTGGGGTGTTCTGGACGCGCAACGACCATCCGGTTCCTGAGGGTTGTTGTTGTTTGATATCTTTTTTCTTTTTTCCTTTTTTCGCTGGTTCTTAGGGTGGTTCCTTAGGTTTTGTTCTTCTTTCTTTTTTTCGGGCGTTTGGTGGTTTTAGTGGTTTCCATCCGCTTGTTTTCTAGGCTGATTGCAGGCTGTTAGCCGTGAAGTTCAGGGAACCCCCCCACTAAACCACTGAAAGCTGAAGAAACTTTGAGGGGATCGAAGGGTTCTTTGGGCTGCTCTTTTGGGGCTCGAGATCGCTTCGAACTGGCCAGCTCGATTCGCGCGGGGCTTCTGCTCAAAACGTGTCACAGGTTTCGACGACTCCGACGAAGGCGAGGTGCGCGGGTTTGTTCAAATCCCTCGTACGCAGGAAGCCCTCGAAAGCCCAACCTTTCGTGGGGGGTGTTCACTTCAAAAATCACGAAAAGATGAGGTGTCAGTTTTCCCGGCTGGGGGTGAATCGTGAATCTCCTGTGGAAAGCTGTTTTGAGGTTGCCTGGAACCTAAGTAGGCGAAACTTAGACAACCAATGTTCCCGCCAACAAGCCCAACCAACTTGGCGTGAGCCCACAACCATGCACTGATGAACAAATGTCACGAGCCCAAAATGGGTGCAGACTAACATGAAACATCCTCCTTGCCCAAAAGACACTTGTTCTTCCTTCAATGGTTTTCAACATTTGCTGGATGTGCTTCGGGACTCGTTCATGTTTCGCTGCTGCAACATGCACATTTTGGGAGCACCCTAGACCTCCAAAGCTTTCTGCTCTGGGAGGAGGGGTTTTTAAGGTGCGGAGCATGAAGCCATGCCAGTTCTCCGGAATGGGCTTACTCCCTGGGCGCGCGGCTTGCACTTTCAACTTTTGAGGAGCGTTCTGCAAGTTGCGACCTGGCCGACACTAAGTTGATCCCTCCCAGCAGCCAGCTCCAGCCTCAAGCCGTGCTTTTTCGCCGTAAGTCGCGACAAAGTTCCAATGGCAAGAGCCATCCTACTTGCTCTTGGCCTGGCACAGGCGCGGCATCGCTCGCAAGTTGGTCCCCTGAAGTGGTTTCGGTTTGAGGGCCTTTCATGGGGAGAAACACGTTTTGCTCGTGGGGGACTTGGGCTAGCGGAAAAGAATTCGAATGGGTTTGGGACGCTTCTCGAAGCAGGAAGGTGGGATCCAGCATGGGTGTCGTGTTGGTTGGGGTTGCCGTCCTTGAGTTAAAAAGCCTTCAACCCGATTCGCTCGCTTTTGGCGATCGCTGTGTCCTTGCAACCGGCTACAGGCTTGGTTTCAGCTTGCAGTCAGCGAGTTAATTAGTTCCTTGGGCCATTACGAGTTCGACGCGGTTTTCGCGATTGCATAGATGCCCGTGGTGTGGGTGATGTTTCGCAACCGATGTCCCGTTGCAGGCCAAAAGGGCGTCGCAGCGATTATTTTGCACTCCGACCGGTGATTTCAATAATATCAGATTCAGCTGAAACTCGAGCGTTGATTGCAAGGGTCGCAGAAATTCCAACTCGTGTGCGATCTCTTGCCAAGCTTATTGAGAACCGGGCCCAAAACGGATCTACCAATTCGACTCTGGAACGCGGAGCTGGAATGGGACCACACGCAAGTCCGCCGTAAGGGGTGCAGCTTAGACGAAGCGACCGGGGCAACCAGGAAACTGAGAGGCGCTGGACAAAGATCATCTCAGGGATGAATGTTGATGGATAAGATCGGGGCATGTCATTTGCAATCAGAATCTCTCTTTTACTCAGAGGATTTCGACTTTGGAAGACCAGAGTGTGTCAGATGGAATCGGAGCTCAGGTCTTCAAACTTCTCTTGCTTCCATGCTCTTCCATGCAAGTTAACCCGGCGAATCTGGGAAGTGTTTAGAACACTTTGCTGGATTTCAGTAGATATGATACGCAGGGCGGCCTTTCTGGGCATGTGTTCATCATGGCAATGAACGGTAAAGCAGCAGAAGGCTTCTTTTCCATGCAGCAACGCGGCAGGCTCGGGGTATTCAGGTCAGGTCTACAAGAAACACATATTCCGCGGATTCCTGCTGGGGAACCCAAACGCCGCCGCATCAATAAAATTGATACGCCCATATGCGCCCTATTTCAGGATGTGCGGACTGAGCTGCCCTCACCACTAGCATAGCAACATGCACGGCAATCCTTCTACTTAGTGCACGGCAACCGCATCTTCACACAGGCGCATGCGTTTAGCACCTAAGCACTTGCGTTTGGCGCGACAACAAACTCTTGTGGGAGAGCTTTCTTGTGCTTGCCAGACTTCGTTGTCGCTTTGTCTTTCTCAGCCAACGCCCCGTTGCTTTGTTTCTTATGCTTAACTCATGGCGCTACGGGACTGAGCAAAAATGGCAGCCCGAAACAATGTAACAGCAACCCCGAATAGGGCAACACGGTTTGAGACTCGAGCGGTTGCGCAGAGTTTCGACCATCGGGGCGCTGGGTCAGGGTCGGTTCCCTTTAGCACCTGAGGGGCGCCGCGGAACTCGCCAGCCATAGAGGTTGCTCAAAATGGTGGACCCCTTTTTGGATTCGAAAGGGAAACCACAGAAACAGCCCATTTGGTCTCCTATTTTGCGAGATCACCCATGTAGATCGGAGCAAAACGCCGAATTCGACTAGCTAAATTCACGAGATGTAATGTTGGCTAGGTGGATTCACCGATGTGGCGAATGTGGCTCCCTGTATAATACTTATTTGGCTGGTTGATTCACTTTTTGGCTCGCGATATTGGCTGCATGGTCGCTC
>CAUJNA010001302.1:77500-82278 GCA_963377175.1 Effrenium voratum | reverse complement strand
GTGTGTGTGTGTGTGTGTGTGTGTGTGTGTGTGTGTGTGTGTGTGTGTGTGTGTGTGTGTGTGTGTGTGTGTGTGTGTGTGTGTGTGTGTGTGTGTGTGTGTGTGGGGGGGGGGGTGTGTGTGTGTGTGTGTGTGTGTGTGTGTGTGTGTGTGTGTGTGTGTGTGTGTGTGTGTGTGTGTGTGTGTGTGTGTGTGTGTGTGTGTGTGTGTGTGTGTGTGTGTGTGTGTGTGTGTGTGTGTGTGTGTGTGTGTGTGTGTGGGGTGTGTGTGTGTGTGTGTGTGTGTGTGTGTGTGTGTGTGTGTGTGTGTGTGTGTGTGTGTGTGTGTGTGTGTGTGTGTGTGTGTGTGTGTGTGTGTGTGTTTGTGTGTGTGTGTGTGTTTGTGTGTGTGTGTGTGTTTGTGTGTGTGTGTGGTGTGTGCGTGGTGTGTGTGTGTGGGGTGGTGTGTGTGTGTGTGTGTGTGTGTGTGTGTGTGTGTGTGTGTGTGTGTGTGTGTGTGTGTGTGTGTGTGTGTGTGTGTGTGTGTGTGTGTGTGTGTGTGTGTGTGTGTGTGTGTGTGTGTGTGTGTGTGTGTGTGTGTGTGTGTGGGTGGTTGTGTGTGTGTGTGTGTGTGTGTGTGTGTGTGTGTGTGTGTGTGTGTGTGTGTGTGTGTGTGTGTGTGTGTGTGTGTGTGTGTGTGTGTGTGTGTGTGTGTGTGTGTGTGTGTGTGTGTGTGTGTGTGTGTGTGTGTGTGTGTGTGAAGCGTCCTGGAGCACGGACGGAAATTCCACATTGCTGGGGGACTGGAGCCGATTTGCCTATCCAGTCCAATGAAGCTACGGCATTTCGGTGGATACCGGATCTGATCAATCCGGCGTACCTGCCTATTTCCTGACCCTCTTTCCTGATTCTTTTTGCGGTTTCTGTTTGTCGCTGTTGCTTCCGGTTCGGTGTCGATGTTGTGACCTGTTGATTTGCATTTGCATTCAAGCATTTTTACTGACTGCGTTTTGCATCTCGGCTAGTGAAGCCTCTCGAGATAAGTGTGTTTACCCACGGCCTGTCCGACATGGCGCTGTGGGCTAGACTCGCCATATGCGGGAGCCCCCTGCGAGGGGAAGACCGTTCAAGTGTTCAAGTTCAAGCTGCAGTTCAGTTCAGCGCGTTTGACCACGATCAAGGCTGCAGCTTGAGGTCTTAAGGTAATCCGCACCCAAATGGTGCTCTGCTGGTTTCATGCGCCTGCACTGCCTGCACTGCCTGCCTTTGAAGCAAGGCTGCACCCACGAGGTTTCAGGCTCCTAAGCTTCATGCGCCAGTGACGAGTTGGTCATACACCAACTCTGCGATTCGTGGCGTTTATGGAAGCTTTCGTCTCGGATGAGTTCAGTTCAGATTCCTCGGCATAGCCACATGAGGCACTTTCATGAGGCCACTTGACAGGCACCTCTGAGAACCCCTTTGTGCTCGCATGCATTTCTGTGGAAACTTTTGCCGTTGCCGCGGGGTTTTGGCGGTCCCCTGGTGGAATTCCCTCTGTTTGGTTTCGATTCGCAGGTTGAAGTTGGCTCGCATGCATTTGCACCATTGACGCATTTTTGCCGCAGGTGTGGTTTTGTTTTCACCCCTTTCCAACCTTCTCTCTCCCTTGCGAGATGGCTGGACACCAGCTCTATGACATGATGCATTCGCTCCTGCATAGCATTGCGACCGGCACCGCGTCCGGCTCACCAGGCAATTGTGGACCGAACTTGCAGCTGTCATCCCAGATGACGCAGCCCATGAACCTTGTACCGTCACCCAACTCGCAGACGGCATCCTTCACACCTTTCCCCATGAGGCCCTACGGCGGCCTCTCGAACTTTGGCAACCCGATGGCCATGATGCCCTACGGTGGCCCTCCCAATTACGGCAACTTGGCACCTGGCACCATCATGCCTTACATGACTCAGAGCAGCATGCCATCTTCACTGCCCGAGCCTCAGCCGGCGCGCGCGCCCGAAGCTGCCGCTGCGGCTCCTGCCGCTACCTCCTCAACCAACCACCCTCCCCCGGACACTCGGCACCATCCCCACTCTCGCAGATCCCGTTCCCGCCACAGTCAGCACCGACACTCCCACTCCCACACCAGCCACCATCGCAGGCACAACAAGTCGCACCGACGACGCGACACCCGACGATCCCGCAGCTACAGCAGGTCACGTTCCCTTTCCCGACACTTCCACCACTCCCGACGTGCACACCACTCCACTGTCTCCCTCCGCTCCCGCTCCCCCCGACACAGGTCCCACCATCGACACTCCCCTGCACCCAGAGCCACGACTTCGCACCGACCCACTCACACTACTCATGATTCCACCTCCTGGCGCACTTCCGGGAAGGATTCCAACAAGTTTCAATGGTCCTCCTCACACTGGCGGAACCAATCGTGGGGATACCCACCACAGAACAAAAACCGCTGGGACATGCACCACCATGGCGCCAGCCACACCGGCCACCGAAACAACCAGGGCAAACGATCGTCCTGGTCACTGCAGCACCATGGGCAGCAACCCCACCCCACTTCCCGCACCGGCCACCACAACACTAGCTTGCCCCCTCACCCAGCACCTGCGGCGGCCTTCACTTCCACTCCCCCTCCCCCTCCCCGACCCACGCCGGCTACTCCTCACCCTCCCCAACCCCCCTTCGACACCACCGGTGATTTGGACCCCCCTCCATCGGAGGCGGGCATCAATGCCACCACCACTTCCGACAACCGGTGGCTTGATCTATGGAGAAACGTCATGGACACGGCCAAGACTGACCCGCTGCGAGTTCCCACGCCTAGGGAGTTGGGGGAGCTGGACCCGCTTCCAGCCTTGGACATCACCAGGGTGGAACAGACTAAGGCCATTTTGATGGACCTGGACCCTGCTTTGCCACCTTCACATGCCGATCTCCTCGCGGAATGCTGAGAACTGCGAACCATGGACACGGATGATCCCATACCGTTCGATCCCAGCTTCTACCACCTCTTGGGACGGGAATCACACGGCATGGTGTTCGCAACCACTTGGTTTCCCCGACCTCATCCTTGGCCAGTTGCTGGCGGAGACCCGGAAGCTGGATCCGGCACGGGCTGTCATGTATGTGCACGGCACCACCCCGGATCGAGTGCGCCGCATGTGCCATGAGAACATGATCCGACCCGCTGCTTGGAGGCCCGAGAACCATGACTACCCGAGCTTTGGATGCTACGCTCAGGCCACCCCCACGGCATGCACGCCCGACACGCTCGGCCAGCTCTTGCAGAACTTAACAATCGGAAAGTCTCAACTCGGCGCCATCGCTTTTGGGGAACTACGCTCCATCAATCAGCACAAAATCCTCGAATCCGGGGGAAGCCACGAGGATCAACACAACGTGCGGCGCCACTTCGCTTGCCGCCGAGGCAAAAAGTGGTGCCTTCACTCCAAGTTTGCGATGCTGAGAGGCATCGCGCTGCAGCGCCCGGCTTAGCGGGGCGCAACTGTACCATCTTCCACCCAACCAGGAAAAGAAGTGGTGCACTGTTTGATCGCCTTTTTTCTTTGCTTTGCTGTTCTGCCTTTCCGCGACCGTTCTCTCACCTTGTGACCTTACCCGCTTGATTCCGCTCACCAGCTTGTGGTTCGAACATTTCCTTTTCCCCCGTGTTTTCTCATGGCTTTCCAACCCCCTCGAGGGTTGGTTACGGCGCTCCAAAGGCAAAACTTACCACCGCAGCCTTCGCCCACGGCATCCCATCATCATGGCATCGTGTACGGCAACAACATGGCCGGGAACCCGTGCGGGGCCCTGGCCGGGCCTTCCTACGGATGCTCTTCCACGGCATCGGCACCGCCAGCTACACATCCGACTCCCTGTCAGACCTACGGCCAACCTATTCCCCGTTACCCACCACACCCCGGCCCTCGTCCACCCTCCTTTTGGCGGCTCTCTCCCCCCCCCTCCCGGCGGCAACCCCTTTCCCCCCCCTCCCCCCGTCCATCTCAGGCCTCCCTCCTGGACTTCGGCATAAAGCGACCACGGTTGACTACACCTGACACATCACCGCAGGACGGATCCCCCGCTCTACCCCTGCCCACTCGCATTGCAGACGACTCCCAACCCCCCCCGGCTCCCCTCACCCACGGCGGCAACCCTCCTGCCCCCTCCACCCACGGCGGCACCCCGACCCCTCCCCCCCTCCCCTCCCCACCCACTTGGAAGGAGCCCCGCGACTTGCTCCAACCACCTCCCCACGTTTGCCAATGGCTCACCAGCAACTTCCCCCCCGACCTTTCCGACACCAAAGTCCAGCGATGGATCACCTCTCAGAAAACCAGCAAAGAGAGCAAGCAAGTCCTAAAAAGCTGGTCCAACGACGGCGCAAAATGGGCAACCACACTGGACTCCGACACCAGAGCCCAACTCGAACGAGCCGCTGTGCTATGGGGCATCCCGGTGCGAACCCTATCAAAACTGGGGTCATCGGCCTTGGGCCGCATCCTGGCCGCTGCGAGTCACTTCTACCAGTGACTCTCAACAGCACACCGACAACGACGCACAGCCAGGCAGCACAAATTTGGGCAACACCACTGCTGCCAACTTCTCACTGTCCTCCGTTTCACTCTTCGGTTCTTCCCAACCGATGACGTCACCGCACGTCATTCTTGCTCCTGGCTACTCGCACAGCTTCAGCTACTTGACGTCTGCCATCTCTCCTGTGGTTCCGGCAGACTGAAAGCCCTGCTTACTCGACTTGGCCTGGACAACCCGGCTTCCGATTTCTCTTCT
>CAUJNA010001302.1:62500-72500 GCA_963377175.1 Effrenium voratum | reverse complement strand
TTGAAATGTAGTCTTATTGCTGTTTTGCGTACGGTCACTTGCTACGCAGCTTCGCACTCCGGGCACGAGCTATGTGAAGTGAGCCCTGCCTGCGAAGGCCGGACGCCGTGCAGACATAGTGGCTGCTTCGCTTAACGCATGGGCCCAAGGTTTGTTGGCAAGCACGCCACATTCTTATTGGCGCAACGAGCGTGGCAGGGTTCTTGTTGGCTTTGCGCCGTGGCACCTTTTCGGTTTGCAGCTCTGTTGCGGCGACGTTCATTTGCTTTTGTTTGGAACTTGTGTTGCGCCTCCTTACTTCTTTGTTGCTGCAATGGCCGCCGGGTTGAGCGACGATTGGAGACAGTTGCTGGCTGTCAGTGAAGACGCGCAGGTGGTGTTGCTGTGACTGGGCTATCGACACAGGACCTTTGCTTTTGCAATCCCAGTTTTGGCAGGTTCATGCGCCGCGCCAGTGCGGCTGTGAGCGTCTGGCGTGACCGAGGAGACGCCCAACAATCTTCCGGCAATTTGCCTTCTGCACTCGGTGTATAGCCACTGCTTGCAGGGTTTGCTGAGTGCGCGCGGGCACGCGGTTGGAGCTTGCCACTTGCATGGGCCAGGCTGTCAGAAAACAAGCAACGCAAGCTATCGCCAGAAGATCTTGTATAAATCTTGTTGAGCGCGTTGGTTGAGGCCACGTTTCATGCGGCCACCGGTCGTAGCCGGAGGTGTGCTTTGCATGAGAGGACCGGCTGCAGGCTTCTACGCAGAGAACGACAGAGCATTGTGCAGGGCGAGCAGTTTTCCGAGGGTTTGCCAACGCTCCAAGTTGAGCAGGGCCGGGCGACGCCGGGCTTTGGGCCGGACTGGCGGGCGTCGCCAAAAAGTTCCGCGTCTTGCCCGCAATCTCCAGCATGCATTTCCGATAGACAATGATGGGGCCGCCACCGCGTAGGGCGAATCATATTTCATTGAATTGGTCCTTTGCGTAAGGTCACATGAAACGCAGCTGTTTGATACTCTGTTTGATGTGCAGGAGGCATTGTTCAGGCTAATTGGGGCGTGGCTCTGCGTGCGGTTGAAATTTCCACTTTGCTTCTTCGCCGTGAAGGGTGTTTGCTTGGTAAGCCCCGCCCCTTGGGATCTTGTTGCTCTTTGGTCGCCAAAACGTGCCGTGTCTCGCGCCATCTCCAGCACGCATTTCCAATAGAATATGATGGGCCCGCCGGCAATATTCCACCGAAATGCATTCTTATTGCTCGTTTTTGTAAGGTCACATGTTGCACAGCTGTTTGATGTGCAGGGCGCAGTGTTCAGGCTAGTTGGAGCGTGGCTCTGCATGCGGTTGAAATTTCCGGCCCGCCCTTTTGCTTTTGTGCCGTGAAGGGCGTTTGTTTGGTAACCCCTGGTGGGGCTGTGATCTTGTCGATCTTTGCTCCCCAAAACGCGCCGTGTCTTGCACCATCTCCAGCACGCAAGTAAACTAGAAGAGGATGGGGCCCGTAGGGCGATGTAGGGCAATCATATTACATTGATAATTTCACATGCTGCACAGCTGTTTGATGCGCAGGACGCATTGTTCAGGCTAGTTGGGGCGTGGCCCTGCACGCGATTGAAATTTCCGCTTTACTTGTTCGCCGTGAAGGGTGTTTGTTTGGTAATCCCCCGGTATGGCTGCGATCTTGTTGGGCTTTGGTCGCCAAAACGTGCCGCGCCTTGCGCCATCTCCAGCATGCATGTCCAATAGAGTGTGATCCCATGTGCCCTGGGCATTGGTGGTTCCTCAAGGTCTCTGTGTTCCTCAAGATTGCTCGCAAGATTTCTTTGGAAGTGGCAAGCAGGTGCAGCCCTTCGCCTTTGGTTTTCTGCCATTTTTCTTCTCACGAAGGAAGGGGTGACACCTTTTGCAGGTTGTGGTCAGACCGAAAGCTTCAAATTTCCATCGTTTGTTTTCGCTTTCTTGGGAAGAGCCAGGTTTTCCATGGTAAGTCCCTTATTGGTTGTCGGGAGTGAGAAGTTTTCATCAAAGGGAAGCAAGTGCCGGCCGCGAGGCAAGGTGAATTGAATCCCGTTTGTTTCTCAGCAGTTTGCCTTTGCGGCTTCTGTTTCTGGACTGCTTACAGTGAAGATTGCGGGGGGGTTTTGAATTTGCACATCACGGCTTGTACTCCTTTGAGCCATTGTCTCGAGTGGCTGGTGGCTTTCTGTGGTGGCAATTAGCTAGCATGCAGGCGACACCTTGATCGCTGTGAGCGACGCGGGCTCGTTCCTTTGCGCCATCCACACAGAATCGGACACGTGGGGCGACTTACCTGACTTGGTGTTTGTTGGGTTGTTGGATGGCTACCCTACTTGGTAAGTGGCACAGCTCACTTCCTCAGTTCCGGGACTTGATGTTTGCCATTTTGTGGTAAACAAGAGTTTGGATGTTTTGGGGTTTGTCTGGCCAATCCACGAGGAAGTAAGTTGTGTCCTTGGTTGATGACTTCCTTAAGCGGACTTTTCGGGTGAGTAGATCACCCGACGACCACTCAGCCAAAAAAAACACCAGATACAGCCAAGCAAATCGGACAGGGATTTACAAGTTCGCAGGCCACTTTTCGGACCAGTGGCTGATGTACCGCCGGTGTTTGGGAGTGAAACCTTGAGTCTCGCAAGTGAGGCTATGACTCATCTACCCAGCAAAGTGCGCTTCCCACTGGCCTGACTGCGGCCTCCTCTGACGCTGAGCTGTTCAGTTAAGTCTGTGCTTGGGCCGGGGCCTGCTACCCCCCCCCCCCCTACACCTCTGCAAAAAGGAAGTCAAACCCCCAAACCACCATCCACCAAACAACGCCACGCTTCGAGGACGCCATCGCGAGCAGCGGGAAGCGGAGTATGTGCTACACGGGCACTTCCTCCGGCACGGGCGCGGACCTGAAGGCAGCAGCGATTCGACCGGATCTGACACGGTGGTTCCCTCGGTTGGTTTAGCAGTAGTAGAAGTAGCAGTCGTAGTTGCAGTAGCCGTAGTATAAGTAGTAGTAGCAGTAGAAGTAGTTGTAGCAGGAGTAGTAGGAGAGCAGGAGTAGTTGTAGCTACTAGCAGTAGCAGTAGTAGTAGTAGTAGTAGTAGTAGTAGCAGCAGTAGTAGTAGCAGCAGTAGTGGTACCAAGACTTTTCATCCGCGCAAAAGAATGAATCAAGTATTTCAATTTGACACGATATAGGCATCATCTGTCATGAGTAATATACATATGGCTACGGCATAAAGCAAAGGCTACGGCCGAAGGCCAAGAAGCCAGAAATTACATAGTAATTCAGTGCTGGAGATCAAAAGAAGTCTGTGTCTGTTTTGTGTTTGATTTATACCTTGATCTCAATGCAACTATTTGGCGCAAGGCCCTTTTCTTGTACAGATTGCACCATTCATGCGATAGCTACACAAAAGGACTTATTGCAGGCCGCTTACAGTGAAACACAGAAATCAGAGCCATCAGGGACTATCCATTCTCTTATACTCCATATTGACACATTGGATTTCGTGCAGAATAGATCCAGGGACCACATTTACGGTCCTCTACTGCCACAAGGTATCCGTTCCCTTCTGGGATAAGATGCCCCCGGCAGTGGGACTGAGGGGGGGCTCGGGTGCGGGGGGGGATGATTGCATCACTTCTTCGAGCCTGACAAGAACTTCAGTCTTTGCTGTTTTTGCAGGGTGTGTGGGGTGTGTGGGGTGTGTGTGTGTCAGGAAAATTGGCGTGAGTTCTTGAATTCTTTGTTTGTGTGCTGGGCTGTCTTGTTTGCTATAGCTCCTTGTGCCCAAACCATGGTGTCAGAAGACGTTCGTCTAGCCCTTGCCTTTATCATCTTGCTGCGTTTAGCTGGCGTCCCGCATTGCTTGTCCACACGCTCGGTCACTCGGTGCTGGGTCCTTTTTCCGCTGTCTAGTTGATTTAGTTGGACTCTCTTCTGCACGCCGCCTGTCGGCCAGACCCCGTCTTGTCCTTTGTGTCTGCCGTCACATAGGCGTCCGCTTGACTTTTCGGCTTTATGCGCTTACGTTCCTTTGTTGTGGTCCATGTGGTGTGCGTTCTGGGGTCGTCATCTGCTGCTTCCTTGCTTTGCTTCCATCGGTGTGTCTTCTGCTTGTCGGGTCTTGTCTCGTCGGCTTTTGAGAAGAGAAGCCATCATGCGGTTTGTACGCGGTCTCTAGCATTGCAAAATGTTTGACAGACGATGCTGACTTCTCAAGAGCCTGTGTGTTGCCTGCAACCGAAAAACCGACAAAGACTTGGGGCGCTAACTTTTGAGTGAACAGCACAATAAGGACTCCTCCCCCCATCGGCTTTGAAAAAAGAATTTATCATGCTCCAACATAGTATCTGAGTTCTCCAAAGCCTAACCGAAAAGATTTGGGGCGCTAACTTTTGGGTGAACAACAGAATAAGGACCCCCTCCCCCCGTCGGCTTTTGTTTGAGAGCTCATCACGCAGGTCCCAGGCAAACGTGCAGTCTCCAACGTAGCAAGCTGCTTGACGGACAATAGTTGGGGGCTGAAAAATGGAGCTTTTGAAAGCTGCTAATTCCCCACTGGCTCGGCAAATTTCACATAAGGAACTGACAGTGCTGTCCTCCCCCCCCTGCAATCGCAGCTTGGACAGGTTGCTCCGAAGCAAAGAAAAGCACGACATGACACGGGCAACTACGGGCGGTGTACCTAGCTGTAGCAGGAGTAGTTGTAGTAGCACTAGTAGTAGCTGCAGTAGAAGTAGTAGTAGCAGCAGTAGTTGTAGTAGTAGCAGAGCAGTAGTAGTAGCAGCAGAAGACATGGTTGTCGCAGGAATTGTTGTAATAGCAGCAGTAGTAGTAGTAGTCGCAGCAGGAGTAGTCGTAGTAGTAGCAGCAGCAGTAGTCGTAGCAGCAGAAGACGTGGTTGTAGCAGGAGTAGTTGTAGTAGTGGCAGAAGTAGTAGTAGTAGTAGTAGCAGCAGTATCTTTCGTGTAGTAGTAGGCGCAGCAGCAGCAGCAGCAGTATAGTAGTAGTGGTAGTAGTAGTAGTAGTAGCAGCAGCAGCAGCAGTAGTGGTAGTAGTAGTTGTTGTCGTAGTAGTAGCAGTAGTAGTAGTAGCAGCAGCATTTTTTCGTGTAGTAGTAGGCGCCGCAGCAGCAGCAGCAGCAGCAGCAGCAGCAGCAGCAGTAGTAGTAGTAGTAGTAGTAGTAGTAGTGGTGGTGGTAGTAGCAGTAGTAGTAGCAGCAGCAGCAGTAGTGGTAGTGGTGGTAGTAGTAGTGGTAGTGTAGGAGTGGGGGCAGCAGCAGCAGCACTAGTAGCAGTAGCAGTAGTTGTTGTTGTTGCTGCCCGGAAGGACCGCCTTGTACTGTATTTTCATGTCCTTCGAGGAAGTGAGTGGAGGGTTACTGAGGTCTCGCAAAAAAATCGTGTCTTGTTCGCAAAAAACTCTACTTGGGCATTCTTGGACGTCCAACTTGGAGAAGAAGGTGTAGTTCGAATCGCAACAACTTTCTGGAAAGGATGGGCTTGTGCGCAGAACTTACAACAAAATACTAGATGACTTGGAAGGTTACGACGTCAGCGAGGATGACCGCATTCGCCATTTCTGGCGGGCGTCTTGAGCGAAGTTGGCGCATTGTCTATGACACAGTCAATCACGAGCTTCTTTCCCATCTCGCGTTTGGCGTGATCAACGATCAACGCCAACGCCTGCCAGCGCCACCAACAAGTCAGCGTTGAAACTTATGGTCTGGAAGGATTGGCAGGGCAATGGCTAGCGGCCCAGCAAGCAGGAGCTTAGGCAGTCAGTCAGGGCTGGGTTGAGCCGTACTACCCTCGCTGTGATCGTGGCGTTTGGGCTTGCGCAAGTGGAAGGATAATGTTGAAAACACACCTCACCGGCACTGGAAGAGCGATGTGAACAAGTCCATCAGCAACCGCTAACACACAATTTCCATATTGTTTCAGTTTTTGAAAGGCTCCTTTTACACGCAGTGGGGCGTGGTTCAAAGCGGTAGGCGACTTGACAGATGTGTTTTGTATTTCTTCTACGTGGAATACCTTGCAACTACACTTAGGGAGTTTTTTAGCTAGGGAAACTAACCACTAGATGGCATCGTCGTCCAAGGAGACAGTCCCGACCTTTAAAAAAACGTCCTTTGCAAAGTTTGCAGATAAAGTTTGCACGGAGTGAGCCGCCCTTGTTTGACCAGGCGGCCATCGGGGATTTGAACAACTGGGAGCTGAACACTAACTTCGTATCCTGCACATCGTCCGTGGCTTGGCAAAAACAACCTTCTTGTATTTACAGATGTCACTCCTCTAGACAAACGGCACCATTTGCTCTGACTCTGCAGGAAAGGCTTTAAGGTAGGGTTGTTGGAGTTGAGCTCAGCCCCGCAGAAGACAAGAAGGCAAAGGCATTCTTTGAGGGAATGGGCGGGCTAACGCCAAGCCTTCCCGTGCTCTTGCGTAGCTAGTTCTCTGGGAAATGCATAGAAATACTTTGAGGTGAGCTTCTCGAACCTGCAAGATCAAGTTTGCATTTTCCACTCGTATCCAAACCGCTGACACGGCAAATGCCACATGTTTTTGGCCCATTGAGGTTACCGCGTGGGATGTCACTGATGCTGCAACTTCTTGTCCAACCACCACCACAACCACGACTACCACAACGACAACCACCACAACAACCACCACAACTACCACGACAACCACCACAACCACCACCACGACTACCACCACAACCACGACTACCACCACCACCACGACAACCACGACCACCACCACCACAACCACCACCACCACCACCACCACCACCACCACCACCACCACCACGGCTGCCTGTGCGACCACAACCGCGACAACAACGACAACAACGACAACAACGACAACAACGACTACCGAACTCGAGGTCCTTGAGAGCCACGCTTTGGCTGCAACTTCTCAGGGGGTAATGCTGCTGCTTTTGTTTTTGTACCATAGCTGACTTCAAGGGCTGCAGTGAGTGGTGGATTTCGCGAAGACCGCATTGAAGCCCTCCTCGTTGAGGCCCTGCTCGGTTGTTCGACCTGCTTAGTTAGCAATTTGTTTCACTCTGGGCTGGCTTTCTAAGCCACCAACCCACCAACAATTGCACTCATGGCGACCGCCTCGTCCAAAGTGGAACTTGCCTTTTCCTTTTGATGCCAGGGGCTCACTGCACTTTTTTTTGTTTTTTGGGATGCTGAAACTCAGCTTACCCCGCCACGGGAATATTTCGGCACATCTGATCACCTGTTACAGTCCCTACATTCTTTTTGTGACTGACAGGCGAAAAGTACCATCCCACCTGTCCAATTTTTCATGGCGTCACATCAAGCTGTTTGACCTAACGTGGTTATCCGTTTGATCATTACTCTTCACTGGGCAAAACCGCTGGATAGCTTGTGCGATACTGGACGTCGGCGTAAGCGCGCGGAGGACAGGGTCCAGGAAATCACTTTCAGGGATACCTGCGCCCGCAAAAGCAAGAACAGCAAGAAGCTGGAATTCGGTTGGCAACCGTACGCTAGATTTGCAGACTCACATCCTGAAAAGGCATAGAGATATCTCCTGGGACTGATTGACAGACAGGCAGATAGACATGAAGGACAAGTCGGCGAAGAACATGTTGAAGCCCGGGAAGGGGGCAGCAACGAAAGCGCAGAAAGACGAGAACAAGAACGCAGCGCCAGCTCTTTTCAAAGTGAAAGTGACAGACAGAAGACACAACCAGTCTGAGAAGGGGAAAGCTCCTGTGGCAGTGCAGAGAGACATGTTGCAACGCCAGCCATCACCATTCGAAGGTCATTCTCCTCAAGGAAGACGGAAGGAGATCGAGCACAAAGCAGAGGCTGAGACGGCCGACCACGCTGGCGATCGATGACGATGCTACGAGCAAGTCAGCGAGGCAGGCGGGTGAAACCGAAGCACCGTTTGGTTTCCAGAAGTGACGACGATGATGATGGCGGATTGGTTGTTTACCTCGGAGACGAGGGCGCGCAATGCACGAGAAACTCATGGTACTTCCGGAGTGGAGGGAGAATGAGCTGCTGACTTCCAGGTCAGTTTTCGAAAAGTCTAAGAACCACATCAGACTACATAGGTACACGTTTATGTGACGCCTATTGAAAGATGCTGCACAAGAGGGTGAAATGAAGCTCAGGAACTAGGCACTGCCACGTTCTACTTAAAACGGCGGAGATGCTGGACCGATCCAGGGAGTTTTCTCTTTGCTTTGAACGGGTGGTGTGAGCCAGTTGGTCTACTGCAGAGGCCGCACGCAAGACAAGCTGAGTGAAGCTTATGAATACGTGCGAGCAGCACAAGCGTTCAAATTGCAAAAATGGGGATGCGATCTTTCTGTCCGTCTATCTGTTTGTCTGTCTAGCAATCGATCTGCCTTTCTGTAAATGAGCCAAGCTGGTGTGAGTGCCACACAATGTGCACACATCTTTCCGAACATCTAGATGTCGACTCAGGCGCGTGCGCAAAGCACCCAAGGCCTCCCCCACAATCGGCGTGTTTGCGCATATCCGGAACCCCTTCATTCCTTCTTCCATGCCGAGCACGAATTGACTGGTGTGTCACACCTGTGCATCCTTGTGGTCCAACAACCGAGCTGTAAGCTGGTCCCGCCTGGGCTGCTGGACTGGTTGTGCCGACAAAGCTACGCTCGAAAAAAAGAAACGGGCGCGGGCGTCGAAGCCAGCTCAAGGTCGGACCCTAATCGGGGGGAATGCTTTTGTAAAACACGTACCCGTGTTACACTTAAGACCGTTTTCCGGGCGACAACGTTTCCAGGCTTTTTTCGTTGTGGCCCAATCAAGGCAAATTTTGGACAAGGAGTTGTAGGCTTGGCTTTGAAAATGAGGCTAGATTTGTTTAATTATTCTAATTGTTTCTTTTTGGGTGGAGTTCCAGACTAGAAAAAATTGGAATTTGTAGAAAAATATGAGTCTAGAATTCCCTCCAAAGGAATTCTTAGAATGATTCGAGAAGAATTAATCACAACATATTCTAATTGTTTTGAGCAAAGATGAAAAGATAAGGTGTCAGTTTTCCTGGCCACGGGAGGTACATCACCTAGTGAAGTAAGAGGGCCATCCAATCAAGGAGCGTTCCCAAGCTAACAGCAGTGGAGAACTTTTTTGAGGTTGCCTGGAACCTAAGTAGGGGTGGTCAAAACATCTGCATGTTGGGTTTTGCCCACTTTACAATGCGAGCACCCGAAACTTGGACAACCAAGGTACCCACCAATGCACTGATGAACAAATGTCACGAGCCCAAAATGGGTGCAGACTAACATGACACATCCTCCTTGCCCAAAAGACACTTGTTCTTCCTTCAATGGTTTTCAACATTTGCTGGATGTGCTTCGGGACTCGTTCATGTTTCGCTGCTGCAACATGCACATTTTGGGAGCACCCTAGACCTCCACCGCTTTCTGCTCTTGGAGGAGGGGTTTTTAAGGTGCGGAGCATGAAGCCATGCCAGTTCTCCGGAATGGGCTTACTCCCTGGGCGCGCGGCTTGCACTTTCAACTTTTGAGGAGCGTTCTGCATCAAGTTGCGACCTGGCCGACACTAAGTTGATCCCTAGCAGCCACCCAGCTCAAGCCTCAAGCCGTGCTTTTTCGCCGTAAGTCGCGACAAAGTTCCAATGGCAAGAACCATCCTACTTGCTCTTGGCCTGGCACAGGCGCGGCATCGCTCGCAAGTTGGTCCCCTGAAGTGGTTTCGGTTTGAGGGCCTTTCATGAGGAGAAACACGTTTTGCTCGTGGGGGACTTGGGCTAGCGGAAAAGAATTCGAATGGGTTTGGGACGCTTCTCGAAGCAGGAAGGTGGGATCCAGCATGGGTGTCGTGTTGGTTGGGGTTGCCGTCCTTGAGTTAAAAAGCCTTCAACCCGATTCGCTCGCTTTTGGCGATCGCTGTGTCCTTGCAACCGGCTACAGGCTTGGTTTCAGCTTGCAGTCAGCGAGTTAATTAGTTCCTTGGGCCATTA
>CAUJNA010001302.1:0-52500 GCA_963377175.1 Effrenium voratum | reverse complement strand
CCACTGGCCTGACTGCGGCCTCCTCTGACGCTGAGCTGTTCAGTCAAGTCTGTGCTTGGGTCGGGGCCTGCTACCCCCTACACCTCTGCAAAAAGGAAGTCAAACCCCCAAACCACCATCCACCAAACAACGCCACGCTTCGAGGACGCCATCGCGAGCAGCGGGAAGCGGAGCATGTGCTACACGGGCACTTCCTCCGGCACGGGCGCGGACCTGAAGGCAGCAGCGATTCGACCGGATCTGACATGGTGGTTCCCTCGTTTGGTCCAAGTTTAGCAGTAGTAGAAGTAGCAGTCGTAGTTGCAGTAGCCGCAGTTTTCGTAGTAGTAGCAGTAGAAGTAGTTGTAGCAGGAGTAGTAGGAGCAGCAGTATTTGTAGTAGTGGTAGTAGCAGCAGTGGAAGGAGTAGTTGTAGCAGGAGTAATTGTAGCTACTAGCAGTGGTAGTAGTAGCAGCAGTAGAAGTAGTTGAATCAGAAGTAGTTGTAGTAGTTGTGGCAATAAGTAGTAGTAGCAGCAGCAGCAGCAGCAGCAGCAGCAGTAGTAGTAGTAGTAGTAATGCTAAGAATCTCCGAGCCGCAGGCTAAAACATCCTAAAAACAGGTTCTGAGGGTCACCCTGCTACTTCCCCTTGTTCAAGGTCTTAAACCTTTTGGGGGATTGTGTTTTGTGTGCAGCCGACATGTACATGCGAATGCATCAGGCTCAAGACCTTGATAATAGGATCGAGGCAAACATCCAAACACAGCTGTGAAGCAACGTATTCCGCGGTCGCATCGAGTCGTGAGACGACGCAGATCATTTACCTTACAACCCCCTTTTACCACGACCACTACTATACGACTTGCTGTCGAAGGTATTGGTCACCCCACAACAGTCGAACCTCAACTGCCCTGTCATTTGACTACGTGGTTGATCCGCCTCCTTGCAGGTTATCAGCCGTAAGTTCAAAATTGGTCCCTGCGGTGGATTGCAACTGCGGTACAATACAACCTTTTGAAATATATTTACAGCCGTACAATGGATTCTTCCGGAAGCCCGGGAACTGCGACTGATGGAAATGATAGTTCCAGCGGTTCCACAGGTATGCTTGCAGTGCCGGCGATTGCAGACTCTCCGGACACCCAACAAAGTGCAAGTTCTGGTATTAGCCATGACCTATCACATTCATCCTGGAAAGAAGTCGGTCATGCCGTGTAATCCAAGGACGGAGAACAGAAGAGATCGTCAACAGCTTCATTATCAACACCGAGAAGGAGCGTGAAGGGCGTTATGAGTCCTGTGAGAAAGGAAAACGGGCGATCCAAATCGCCTACAGGCTCTAGTCCGTCTAAGATCACCCAGGAGAACAAGACCCTCAAACAGGAAGTGGAGGAGGCTAAGCGCAATTTGGCTATGCTGCAGGAATCGTATGAACGCGACGACCAGGGCAATGTCACGCGCATCCAGGAACTGGAACGGAGAGCAGGTATGTCGGAACAACAAGTAGCCCACATCCTCAAGAGATCCGACGAATAACTTCGAGAAACTGCTCAATACATTGACATCCAACGTGGGAAGACAAAGCTATCCAAAGATCAGGCACAACACCTCGTGAAGATCTAGGGAGAGTACCAAGACGAAGCCCGCCTTAAGGTCCTCGAGTACGAGGAGCGACATCAGCAAATGGCCGCGACCGTGAATCTGCTTGAACATCGAATCAGATGCGAGGAGGAAAGCTCATTGGTCAGCAGGAATAAGGCTGAACAAGAAAGGAGGAGCGCTTCTTCCGAGATCGCGCAGTATCAATCGATGATCAACTCCTACCAGGTGAAGATCACTACGGACTCGCAGAACGAGGAGAACACCATTCGTGGTTTGCGTGAGAGATTGGAGACAGCATTGCTGCCGCAACCGAATATGGCGATCGATGACGAGCCACAGAATGTATTGGTGAACAAAGCAAACAATGCTATCAGGTACGCTGAACAAGAAGCCCATTGCGCACGGGTTGCCGTGAGCGAGCGGGATGAGATGTACTTGATTGGACAACGTGCAGTACAGGAACGTGACGCAAAGATGAATGAGGAGATCAAGATCGCTAGAGATCGAGCTCATCAAGGAAGTGCATTGCATGATCGTGCCACGCTGAGGGATCAGGAGTTTGTCGACCTGACTCGCGAACTCGCTGCATCAAGACAAAGGCTATTGGTGCGAAATCCGATTGCCTCAGCCAGATCGCTGCAATGTCCGAAGAAATCGAAGAGACGCGACGAGAACTCAAAATTCAAGAGAGCTTTGTGTACCAATTGGCAGAGACGAACAAAGAACTCGAGCGAGAATGCCACCCAAGTCGCCGTCGCGGTGGATGCAAAGGATCGTGGACGAGCTCTACTGAGGGATGACTCCGTTAGGACCAGTAAACGCCACAATTCGAAGACCTGTAAGAGTGATACCACAAATGGGCCTCAACAACAAGGTCAGGTAATGCTCTATCAGGCTACAATGGCGGCATCTAGTTCTAGTGTACAGGCACCCAATGTTCTTAAGCCAATTGATTACAGCCACGGACCGGGTTCTGTTTTGTTTCCTGTTTACCAAAACCCAATGATACAGGCTCATCTCGACCAACTGCATGAGGCGGTAGGATCTATTCCAAATATGAGGTTTGGTTCAACCAGGAGGTGGTGGTGGTCATGGAGATGGCGGTCCACCTGGTCTCGGTTATCACAACACAGATGGAAGCGCGGGGGGTCTAGGATGTGCTCCTGTCCCAGCCGCAACAGGAGGGCCAAGTCCACCTGATCCACCTGACGACGATGACGATGGAGACGAGGACGACGAAGAAGAACCATCCGATGATGATGACGATGATCGCTGTCGCAACAGAAGATCATCACAAAGAAGAAGGCCGAGAGATCGCAGAGATCGTGAAAGTGGTCGATCAAGGATATCACGAAAGGAGGCTGAAAGGGTCAACGTACCTCCATGGCCGAAGATCACGAAGCTGGACAGCTGGAAGATGGCACTCACCATGAACGTCACCAGCGCTTCAGCAGACCCTGATATCGAAGTATGGATGTCATGGGTGGGGTGTGCATTCGTGGTGAATCCTGACCTTGGAATTTCTAGCCGATTCGGGAGGCGAACGATTTGCGATGATGGATATCAAGCTGGCACTTTTGCTCCAGACGATGCTCAGAAGTTTACCTGATGATGCGAAGGACGTGGCACATGATATTCAACTGCAATCCGAACGACGCCAAAGAGAAAATAGACTGATCAAGGGAAGGGAGATCATTGCCATCATATTGCCATCTTTCAGATCAAGTGATCGATCAGATATGACGTTCACCATTGAACATCTGATCAGACTGGAATACCCAGGGGACAAGAACATGTCCGTATTCCGCAACAAATGGTATGACATCTTGCTCAACCTGAGGAAGGAGGATACACCCAGAGAAATCACGCTCCGGGACATCCTATATCACAAGGTCAAAGGAAGCAGAAAGGTCTCAATACCTATGCGCGGTTGCCGGATGCACGCCCTGAGAAGTCCTACCGTTTCCTTTTGGGATTGATTGATCGACAACTTCGGACTGATCGTGAGGACTACGTCCACGACATGAAGGAGAAGTCAGTCAAGAACCTGCTGAGCGGCAACAAGAATGCTGCACCAGCGGAAAAGAAGAAAGCAAAGGGAAAAGGAGGAAATTCCGGGAAGGAAGACGATGGAACCACAGCAGCACCTGTGCTACCCAACGCGAAAGCGAAAGACCACGACAAGAAGGGCAAAGGAAAAGGCGAAGGGAAAAGCATGAGCCCAGAACAGAAGAAGCAATGGCCGTGCGTCTTCCACTACACGAAAGAAGGAGGATGTCTCAAAGGGAAAGATTGTCCATATTCCCACAACCCCAAGCACAAGCACAAGTTGGACAATAATAAAGGAAAGGGCGAAGGCGATGGCAAAGCAGCGAGGACTCCTTCGCCGAAGAGGGATGGGGCCTGCTACGCATGGAGAGAAGGAAAGTGCACGAAAGGGGATCACTGCAAATACAAGCACGCTAAACCTGCGAACCCCAAGGCATCCGCTCCTGCGCCTAACGCCAAGCAACAGGCCAAAGCACAGGCCAAGCCCAAAGCAGCAGCTCCGGCAATTGTGAGAAAGGTTCACCTCGCAATGCCCGCTATCACTGTCAAGAGAGCCGCGACTTCGGAAGCCAAGAAGGATGACAAGGGCGCAGAAGAGAGTGAGGCCGAGGTCGAGACTGTGTATCACGATCGTGACGCAGAAGACGCCATGAGTGAATCTTCGCGGTGGTCAGGTGAAACTGACATACCCGAGAAGTACGTGTGCTTTCAAGAGATTCTTGACAATGACGTGGGCGAAGAGGTGGAGTACCTGAAGAATGAGGACGAACAATGGCGGACTAACACGATGTGGTACAAGGGATTCTTTGACGATGTGCCCCAATCATCATCGAAGCCAGTCAGTGCCAAGACGTTCAAGACGTATGATCATCGAAGACACCTGGCATATAGTCACAAGAAGGCAATCATCAGAGCTGAGATTATGAGTGAGGTGGTCAATGACATATATCGAACTCACAAAATGCCAATGAACAAGGAGCGAACCTTCACTTTCGAGTATGACAAGGAGGATGACGAGATTGCGGAGGGAGTCGTGCAATGGAAAAGGAAGCACGGACAACCTATCAGTCTATTCGCCCTGTCTGCGAACCAATGCAAGGGAGTAAAATGGCTGATGGACACCGGGTGTAGTCATGATTTTGATCGGCAAATCCAAGGCGGCCTCCCTCGGTGTGGACATCGTTCAAGACAAGGACGAGATTGTCTTCCAAACGCCAAATGGTACTACATCCACTTCGGATTCAATCAAGTACTACGTGAATGAGCTGAAGGAAACAGTCCAACCCTTTGTTCTGGATGAGACGCCGACGGTGTTATCTATTGGTCGACGATGCATGAAGATGGGATATTCTTTTCATGGGAAGCTGCCGTTCATGATAACGCCTGAGAAAGAGATTGTTCATCTACACGTCAAAGATGATATTCCCTATTTGGTTGGAGATCGAAATGCGAGGAGTAATCGCCATCGACCTGTTTCTGAGGACATCTTGGAGCAGATGAAGACGCTCAAAGAAATCATCGGTGTTGAACAGGATGGTGGCGAAGCAGAAGAAAAAGAAGAAGAAGTCGGAGATCCCTACGCTCTTGCTGGGGAGGAGGATGGCGTCGAAGCCGTAGATTTCGGCCCGCCTGGTGGAGCGGGGCCCGCACCGCCTAGAGTCGAAGAACCTGGTGAAGTGGCTCGTGGACGTGGGCCCGAGCCGGGAGAAGACGAAGCTGAGGGTGAAGAAGATGCTGATCCCGAGGCAGGTATTGAAGTCGACATCTACGAAGGTGCATCCGTCAAGAAGAGAACTGGCACATTGAAAGACGATGCCAATACATTGACACATTTGCTAACGCATAGATACCGAAACCCGTTCTGCGAATCATGCATGAAGGCGAAGATGACGCATTTCAGATCCAAGTCTGGTGCATTTCAGGAAGAAGTCAAGACGTTTGGAGACTTGATCACTTTCGATCTGGTTGAAGCCGCAGGAGATGCCGAGAACAATGGCAATTGTACGTCATGATCATTCGAGACATTACATACACTGGCATCATCATGGGCTATCCAATTGGTCGCAAGAATTCCGTGACGGTGATCAACAGCATAAAGCATTTTGCTGGCAGACGGAAGATCAAGCAAGTCTACTCGGACGACGCACCGGAGTTCATCAACGCATGTTCCGAACTGATGGTCTATCGCTTCCGGGCAAGAAGCAGAACAATTCACTTGCTGAACGCACGAACCAGTTCATCGTGGACCAAACAACCGCATGTCTCGTACATGCTGGACTTCCAACATGTTATTGGATAATGCTATCACCGCGTTGTGCCACCTGATGAATGTCGAAGAGATCAACGCTTCGAGTGCATGGTTTCGACTGCATGGTGAACATTTCAAGGGTGAAAAGATCCCATTTGGCGCTTTGGTTGAGTTCAAACCGAGCGATGCGAGAGGAGACAAGAGAGAGAAGTTCGAACCAAAAGGGGAAACTGGTATCTTTGCCGGTTACAACCTGAGTTCTGGTCTTCACTGGGCACGCAAGTATCGTCTCTCACAAGCTTCGCCGGTGTCGACCTAGGCACCTCGACTACGCCAGCCTCATCAGACCGAGAGAATTGTTCTGAAGATACCAATTTCTTTTCCCATTCAAGAGAAATACAAGAAGAGGAATGACACTCTTGAAGGCGTCGAGGAGATCAGAGGGGAAGATGATAGAGGCGTTCATTTAGAGCAACCGGCCGAGGATGAGGACCCCGATCCTACTCTCTTGCAAGGTATAGATCAGAGACAACTCGATGAGGTCGAGGAGATCGCTGGGATCGTGCATGACGAGAAAGGGGAGGATATCGAAGTCGTCGAGCCAGGGAGCAAGGAAGAGAAAGATGCTGTTGAGGACGTCGCTGACCTACCCCATGTGTCGCCAAGGAAAGCTAAAGATGGTATCATCTACAGGAATGATCTTGGAAAGACAGTCAAACTTGATGCTCGTGGGAGACCCTATCCAGTCGGTGAAGATGGATTCAGGACGATGAAGCCAACAAGGCCGGCAGGATTTACACCTGAAGAATGGGCAATATTGCGGAATGCAATTGATGTTGATGAGGAAGGAAAGATACAACCAAAGAAGAAGGATGGCACCGGTAGCTCGAAGGACGCCGCACCTGCAGAAAGTACAGAGGTCAATGCCCCGAGCGCTAAGAGAACCAAAGCTATGCTCAAAGAAAGATGGGGTGGTGTCAGTGGTTGTACAGCTGAGGCATACGGAAGAACACAAATAAGGTCAAGAACCCTGTTGAGGGAAAGTTCTTGGCGGACCTGGATTGGACGAGGATCATTGTCAACCCGGTCGATGGTTCAGTTTTGTGCATGGACTCCAAACGTCTTCAAGATCTTGGTGCAACCAATGTGACATTGGACGAAGTTTACTCCAAGGGAAGGTCTTGCATCTATCAAAAAGAACGACCATGTTGGGGAACTGTCGGAGAACATGGATGACACTTGTTCAGAAAGCACCATGACAGGAGGAAATGTATCCGAGTGTACAGATGAACTGTCATATATTTATGAGTGGGAGGACCTGGCAGCGCGAGATTTGGGTTTGCGAACCTGCGCGGCGTCGCCAATGGTTGATTGCCCTTAGGGCGACTATCCCAAGATGCCTTGTGTTCCGGCCGAAGAAGATCATCGTGAGAAGGTCGTCAAGGTGGCAAGAAGCATCAATGCAATGGTGTCACGACCCGTGGGAAGGGCCGAGATGCTTACCAACACCAAGGCGATGGACTCCATGAAAAAGGAGTGGAAAGGTTTAATTGACCAAGGAGTCTTCGATCTATCTGTGATCCGTGAGTACTATGATGTCGCTCGCGAGGCAAAACAGAAGAACGAAGAAGTGCACATGGCCAGGGCGCGTGGTATAATAGTTGAGAAACATTCCCAACTTTCGGAAGAAGACCCACGAAGAAAATACAAAGGTCGTGGGTGGTGCTTGGGAACCAGATTAAGAACCACACGTCGGACGCGGCATTGTTTCAAGATCTGGGGAATTCTCCTGCAACTTTCGAAGCTTCCAGATGGGCTGACGGATGGGATGTGCAGATGGCTGATGCGGTACAGGCGTATATCCAGGCCACATTGCGGGGCACACCTTGTTGGATCGAGCTTCCAGCCGAAGGAGTTCCTGAGGATGACAAAGAACGATGGAATCAGTTCAAAAGACCCGTGGTTCGTTTGGTGAAGGCTTGGTACGGTCATCCTGATGCTGGTACATTTTGGGAACAGCACTGCGATGAATCGGTGCGTTCAATGGGTTTTCAGCCGGTTGGTGAAGAATGGCCTTCTGTCTATACCCATCCTGAACTACAATTCTTGCGGTCTATGTGACGCGAGAAGCTGATCATTGAGCCGGAAAACCGGCTGGATGTATATCTGGGATGCAAATCAGTCCAAAGGCACTGTGGTTCTCGGCAACGGCCATAAGGTCACCACTGTGACATACGACATGGAGCAGTTCCTGCGCTCTTGTGTCGATCGCTACCTTGAGGTAGCGGGCAACGTTGAGTTGAAAAAGGTTCCTACACCTGGTCCCCATGAAGAGACCAAGGATCACCCGTCGAGGGCTCCGATACAGACCGGGCCGTCGGTCGAGTGCAATTGGTGTGGAAACAGAGTTCCCGCGAATGGCTATGAAACTCCATCATGCCAAGCAGGAGGGACTTCGGAAGGAGCTCATCCGGAGCCTGTTCGTGGACAACTCGCGCCCCATGCAGCAAGTGTGCTCATGAAAATATTGTATGGTGCTAGAATTGCACGTTTTGACTTGCTCAGGCAGGTCACCGTCTGGCGAGGAACATCACCAGGTGGACAACTGACGACGACAAGAAACTTCATCGCTTGAGCATTGGAGGATGATTGGCTGGGTCGGAGATTCAGTCGAAGATATGTGTTTGGCAGTTTATGCTGATGCTGACTGTTCTGGATGCGCTGATTCTTTGCGGTCGACATCTGGCGGTCACATGAACCTTCAAGGTCCCCAATACGAGATTTCCTTTGTCCGGAAGCTCTAAGCGACAGGGATGTGTGAGTCATTCCACCCCTGAGGCTGAAATCGTCGCTGCCGATGTTGCAATGAGAGCTATGGGCATGCCTGCGCTCAGGTTAATGGAGCAAGGATATGATCAGTGTTGTTCGATCAGGTAAGAACCCTACTATGAGGCATCTGGAACGAAGCCATGGTGTTGCTGTCACGTGGATGCATGACATGTTCGAGAGTGGGACTACATGTATCTGGCCTTTGAGATTGCGGACCGTATGGCTGCTGACATTTATACCAAAGCTTTCAGTGATTCCAGAAAATGAACACATGCGTGTATGCAAATCGGATTGCTGGAGCCGGAAATGTTGACCAACCCGGAAACCCTCAAGATGGTCACATCTTCTTTGGACCCCAAGAAGGGAACCGTGCAGGCAGCTACTGGTTCGCTCAATGGCATACCCACTTTTCCGTATACGAAGGTGCCGATTTTGCCTCCCGGCCTTTGGTGGCAAGGACTATCATCAAAGGAAGGCCTTCATGAACACGAAGGGCATGATCCGGTCATCGTGGCAAAAGTTCTGAAACTCATGCGGTACCAGCCACCACCCACGGTGCAATGTCCTATTGGCACACGGTGGTTGCGTTCCACTTGGTTTCTGTGTGGAGGATCATGGGAGAAAGTTGAGGATCGTGTTGAACCCGCGTTGCAATGGGAGCGCATCGACAAGTACGTCGAGCGGGCAGTATGGCAGTTTCACCCGATACAGCCTGCGGCCCCAGCACGCAAGGTTATTCAGCCGAGACAACATTTTGGACAGGACCACATCAGGACGTTCCAATCTCACATGCACGACAATGGATGGAACAATGTCATCGAGATGTCCTATATGAGGCGTGGTACAAACACACCACTTGTTGCTCGGATCAGAGGATTGATCAATACGATAAAGGGTGGCGGCAGATGGAAGCAATCCGTTGTAAACTGCTCGGTACACATTTGGATGTCACTGTATGACTGCATCCAAAAGCAAGGTTTCGCGTGGAAGATCAACACAAACTACGAGTACAACGGCCTGCTTGAGGCTCTGAGTGAACTTTCAAACATATGTGGCGGCGGAGTATTCGTGAGCATCAACAACCACCCAGAATTCCATCAGAGCACTGGCAACCTGATGCGAAATGTGCGCGAACGCGGGCGTCGTGGTCACCGACAATGATCTCATGTGGAAGCAAGTATCTGGATTGACGGACAGCAACTATAGCTGCACCGGAGACTCCAAGCTCTTCTACGTGTTGCAAAAGAGGCTGATCGTCAAGATGATCATGGATGTGCTCGCGCTGGATGCACAAACGGTTTCCGACCTGGAAGATGCATGTGTGGGCGTGTCCCCGCTGCAATTCAATGTGCCTCAGGGCGCAACAAGCGGAAATGTCCGCTATCACTACAAGCCGGACTTCACTGCTCACTTCAACAAACAGAAGAAATTTCATGAGGGGCAAGGCGTTCGGTAGGAAGGATGGCGACGACATGCGAACGAAGTGGTACTGCTTCAATGACGTGGCGGATTTACTCTGCGCACAATGTCATGCAGAAGGAGCTCAATCCACGGCCGATCATCAGTACAATGCGAATACATGCATCAACTGTCACGCGAACGGGCTGATCGAGCAGAATACCATGTACAAAGGGGCGGACCGCCCCAACATCATGAAAAGATTCTTTGCTGAATGCAGCCTGGTGCTCAGCGACATCAACGAGCTTGAGTGCGTTTTCGATGGGGACAAGGAAGCTTTCGTGCAACACCTCATCGTGAACCTGTTCAACAAGAAGTTCGCGAAGGAGCTGTCGCAAATCGGTGGCATCACGCTCGATAAGGACTCCTTTGCAGACTACTTCCGCAGCAGCAATGGGAAGCAACTGTGGGTTGACAAGCTGTCGTACGTCGCCCGATGGAAGGAAGGAGAAGAAGACCAAGAATCCGAGAACGGTCTCCAGTCCATCTCCCAACTTCTCCTCATTGTCGGTGGAAAAAACACGATATGCCTGCTCTTGACACATGAACCAACGCATCCACGAGGCGTATACAGCGTTTCTTTGACGTCATATCCTACTTCGGGAAGGAGTTGCCAAAATACCGACCAATGCTGGAAGCCACGTTCCTGAAGTTCGTCAGGGAAAACATGACCAACCACATGACGGGCCTTAACAGGAAGAGAAGCGGCACAGTCAAGCACATGGAAGTTCCCAGCAGGACCGTCAGGGACATCATGGACAGACTGGAGTACTCGAATCCGTTTATTGATATCGAGGAAGCCGGTTCATCAGGTCAAAGGAGGAAAGCGAGGCTGATCGTGGTCTTCAACCCGATGATGCCGAGGAGCCTGAAGCCAAACAGTCGAGAGTCGAGGACATCGCCTCAAGACGAGCAGAATTGTTGCGCATGTTTGGGGATCTTTGCGATCGCGCTGGCGAACTGCAGATTTGCATGAAGTGCGGGAAAGAATCCCACGAAGGGACTTGCAAAGACACCGCAAGAGCAACTGAGTCTGACTCGGCACGTGGCAAGATCACAAAGCTGTTTCTTCCAGAAGGGCATCCCTCATCCGATGAAGACATCGAAATGGAGGCTCCTGATAATGATGAAGAATTGGATCCGATGGCCAGCGAACCTCATGACAAACCGCATCAGCCGGAAGCGGAGGAGCCGGTCTTCTATCCGAGGGAGGAGTTTCACAAGTACAACTACGTCATGAACCTCTCCAAGATGGCTGATCTGGCAGAAGGAGGAGAACTCCATGTTGGTCAACTTGACCTACACACGAATCCGAACGGAACCATGAAGGAGTACAACCACATGCTCGATTCGTTTGGTGGAGAAGCCTCTCTCTGATTCCTCAAACTCGGTGATGAGGCTGTTTGCAAAGGTGTACAAGGATTTTCGTGCATGACCAGCACGCTGCCAAAGGGATTACACTTGGAAGTCATGAACATGCAGAACAAAGACACTAGTTTTCCCTATTGGCCGTACAGCGAGTACACAGCGTTCGGTTATAACACTCACCACCAAGAATTGTTCCACACGTCGAAAGCACTGGTGAAGATCCTACGACACCAAATCGGCCAAAAGTGGGGGAGCACTATTCCTTGCAATGGCGGAGGATGGGTAAATATCGACCACATCCTGAGTCGCGAGAATGTGTTCCGCAGGATCGCTACAAGAAAGGTGACAGATTTCAGATGGTCACCGAGCGCATCTGATCGGAGGATCGGAGAGCACGAAAGCCGAGACTGCAGAGCCTTGCTGCGAAGTTTGATCAGGAGATCGACATGGAGACGATGGCGGGTCTCATAGCGGCTGGATGGTCGAAGAAAGACGTTGACTGGATTCGTCGCGAGCATGGCGGATGGTGGCAGCCATGGTGCATTCGAGCGTCATCAGGGCATTCGGATTTTGGATTCGCTCGTCCTGCTGAACTTTGCAACATATTGTTCCCGAACATGTCCGATCGCTTGGGCGGAGCGTTTCACGTGACAAAGCCATCAGCCCTGGAAGGTATCATTTTGAGAGGTATCGTTCCTGGCGGCAATGACAGTGCACGAAGGCTGGCAGTACACTTCGGAGTATTTGCACCTTGGGACAGTGAAAACATCTCGACCAAGACCGCAATGCACGATGTCAAGGAGTGAGATGACCTCATCGCCATCCACATGCCGACAAGGAAGTTGTCTGTGCACCAGTCAGGGTCAGGGTCACATCGGGAGGAACGATCGCTGCCTTCGAGACCATTCCCTTCAAAGAGATAAGGGCAATCTGGAGATTCAAGTCCACGAAGAAAGGGCCTGTGAAAGAGGTCAAGCGGATCTACTCCCGTGCAGTCGAGAGCGAGATCCGTCCAGGATTTAAGGATGCTGTGGGCGTGACCCCGGCGGACTTTCTTGGAAACCTCAACAGTTTCCTGGACGATGAAGATTCAGCTGATGCCGACATCCTGAAGAAGATGGTCGTCGATGCGCGCGTCAACGTCGGAGTGCCCGAAGCCTTGGACAAATCGTTGGTAGAGATCCGGGATTTGCTCAGCAGATTCATCGTCTACCGCGAGGACGACCCATCAAGCATTTCCAACAGAGTATGCCCAGCGTGCGCTATCACTGTTCCAAGGGGATTTTGCTACTGCACGGCATGCGAAGGTGAGTTCATTTCTACCGGCAAGTTCGAACCATCCTTCACCAATGTGACGGAGGAAGTGAAACAAGCTCAGCGAGAAGCAAAAGAAGATGCTGGGCGATTCGTCGCCGAGGAAGAACAACCCGACACCCAGGAGATGAGTGAGGAACGATCTGTACGCAGATCGTACATCCCGTCGGATATCGGGACGGACATCGACGATGAAGATGTGGGAGTTTGTCCGGACAACCCAGAGGAGGATGCGGACGCAATTCATCTCCTGCAAGTCAGCGCCATCTGCGTTGACGAAGCCGGCGAGGCACCATACCTCTCTGGATTCATTGGCGTCGTACTTTTCAAAGTATGGAAGGTATTCGCCAACAACGAGGCAGATGTGGTCAAGGAGCCTGGCAACGAAGGCGGGCTATACTGTCCCTACATCTCGATCAACGGGAGGGACGATTGGATTTTCAAAGATGTCGATGAAACGAACATTCCAATCCCGCCAACCTATGAAGAGGTCACTGCCGCTCCTAAGTTCAAAAATGTGAGGTTCAAAAGCGAAAACGACAGGGGCGAAGAAATGTTCTTTTGGTTCCTGAAGCTCAGAGGGCTGTATATGGACCTCCTGCAACATACTTGGTATTAAAGCAGAGCAGTTCAGAGGTGTCAGCCATCCGAAGGACATTGCCTTCGTCAGCGACACAATTTTCCGTTGCATCGCCCTCGGCCTCAACTGCGATTACATGACCTTCTACCGAACAGATGTGAATGAACATTGGACGCAAGTTCTTGAAACTTGAGCTTGGCGCCATTATGTGCAGTCAAAGCGCCAAAGAGGTCGACACTCCTCTGATCCAATGGTGCTATTCACGCAATATACATGCGCTTTATCGAGAAGATCAATCGGACCGAGGAGACACCACAATCTCTGCTAGAAAGGTTCCGATGGAGGGCGAGTAGAAAGGCCATCGCAGAAGCATCACACTGGTGATCAAGCATTTTCTCTACGATTTCTTCTACATGGGGGATCAACTGGAATTTGCAGCTATATACAAAACGGGATCGTGATACTCGTCGTGAATGGTATCATGGTCAGCCCTGGTGGTACTCGTCGTGCATGGTACACTGGGCAAACCAAAAGTATTTGCATGAGACTTGCATTTATCACCACAAAATGTTTTCTTGTTTCCGTACAGTATCGTCATCGGCGACTACTATTCTGGAGATGCCAGGTACTTGGTGGCCAACGATTTTACGATGCTACAATTATTATTGGCTACAAATTGGTGATGGACTATGCTCGTCATGAATATTCGTTTTCTGCAGACTGCTATGGATCTGTACAAGTGCACATGAGGTCCGGTAAGAGACCTGTAGCATTCTCATTTCATGTTCAGTTTACAGAACCTGGCCAAGCTCGTGCAGAGACGTTTCAAAAAGAAAAGCCATGCGTTCATGCGTGTCGGCATGCGTTCGTGATTGGTTCCCGACCCAGGGATGAACCCTAGCCCGGGATGGGGGATGCTAAGAATCTCCGAGCCGCAGGCTAAAACATCCTAAGGGCAGGTTCTGAGGGTCACCCTGTTACTTCCCCTTGTTCAAGGTCCTAAACCTTTTAGGGGATTGTGTTTTGCGTGCAGCCGACATGTACATGCGAATGCATCAGGCTCAAGACCTTGATAATAGGATCGAGGCAAACATCCAAACACAGCTGTGAAGCAAAGCAAAAGGGTTCGTATTCCGCGGTCGCATCGAGTTGTGAGACGACGCAGATCATTTACCTTACATGGTCACCCCGCGGGAGTCGAACCTCAACTGCCCCGTCATTTGACTACATGGTTGATCCGCCTCCTGGCAAGTAGTAGTCGTAGTCGTAGTAGTAGTAGTAGTAGTAGTAGTAGTCGCAGACGTAGCAGCAGCAGAAGTAGTAGTAGCAGCAGCAGCAGTAGTAGTAGTAGTAGTAGCAGTAGTAGTAGTAGTGTAAGGTGGACTGAAAGAGGACGTAGGTCCTTTTGCAAAGTTTGCAGATAAAGTTTGCACGGAGTGAGCTGCCCTTGCTTTGGACCAGGCGGCCATCGGGGATTTGAACAACTGGGAGCTGAACACCAACTTCGTATCCTGCACCTCGTCCGTGGCTCGGCAAAAGCGACCTTCTCCTGGGGGTTGACGGTTGCTCCCTCAAAACTATATCAAGAAAGCACACATGAAACAGAAACCCCAACTTCACTCCCTTGGCAGATACCCTCACGTCTCAGACAAAACGGCACCATTTGCTCTGACCCTTGTCTTAATTTGAGGGGGGAAGGCTGAAAGGTAGGTCAGAAAAGAAGGCAAACGTAGGAGCAAGGCTTCTTTGAGGGAAGGGGCAGGCTAACGCCAAGCCTTCACGCGCTCTTGCGCGGCTAGCTCCTTGAGAAATGCATAGCAATACGTCAAAGTGAGCTACGAACCTGTAGGAGCAAGTTTGCATTCTCCAACTCGTATCCAAAGCCGCTTACACGGCAAATGCCACATGTTTTTGGCCCATTCAGGTTACCGCGTGGGATGTCACTGATGCTGCAACTTCTTGTCCAACCACCACCACAACCACGACTACCACAACGACAACCACCACGACAACCACCACAACCACCACGACAACCACCACAACCACCACCACGACTACCACCACAACCACGACTACCACCACCACCACGACAACCGCGACCACGACTACCACCACCACCACCACCACCACCACCACCACCACCACCACCACCACGGCTGCCTGTGCGACCACAACCACGACAACAACGACAACAACGACAACAACGACAACAACAACTACCGAACTCGAGGTCCTTGAGAGCCACGCTTTGGCTGCAACTTCTGAGGGGGTAATGCTGCTGCTTTTGTTTTTGTACCATAGCTGACTTCAAGGGCTGCAGTGAGTGATGGATGTGGCGAGGACCCCTCCTCATTGAAGCTCTGCTCGGTTGTTCGGCCTGGTCAAATAGCAGTTTGTTTGTTTCACTCTGGGCTGGTTTTCTTGGCCACCAACCCACCACCAAATACGCTCTTGGCTACAACCGCTTCATCCAAAGTGGATACGGGGGCTTAACTTACCTCTTCCTTTTGATGTCGCTTGCTAGAAACTCTGATGGCCACTTGTTCGATTGCCGTTACGGTCCCTAACATTGATGTGTTATTGTGCCCGCACTGCATCGCTCTTGTACATGGTCATAGCATGAATATTCGGTTGCTGTGACTGACAGGCGAAAAGTACCATCCCGCCAGTCCAACCTATCACTTTGAGGGATAGCTGCGCCGCACAACCAAGAACAGCAAGAAGTAGATGTCCAGGCTCACGTCCTGAAAAGGCCTCGGGATATCTCCTGGGACTGATCGACAGACAGGCAGATAGACATGAAGGAGATGTCGGCGAAGAACATGGAAGCAGCGTCAGCAAAGACAGCAAAAGCGCGAAAAGACGAGAGCAAAAATGCAGCGCCAGCTCTTTTCAAAGTGCGACAAGAAGAAGACTGAAGGCAAAGACGACAGCAAGAGCAAATGTCTTGGCAACAAGAAAGAACTACCATGCCGGTCCACTTCACAAAGGACTGAAGACACAAGCAGTCCGAGAAGGGGAAAGCTCCTGCGGTAGTGCAAAATGACATGTTGCAACGCCAGCCGTCACCGTTTGAGGGTCACTCCTCGGGGAGGGCGGAAGGAGATAGAGGACGAGGCAGAGGCTGAGACGGACGATGCTATGAGCAAGCCAGCGAGGCAGGCGGATGAAACCGAAGCGCTGTGTGGTTTCCAGAAGTGATCGACGATGAGGATGGCTGATTGCTCGTTTACCTCGGAGACGAGGGCGTGCAATGGGAGAGCAACTCATCATGGCACTTCCGGAGCGGAGGAGAGAATGAAGGCAACAAACCGAGCGAGAAGAAGATCATCGATCCCAAAACTTTCAAGTCACCCGCCAAAACGAAGCAATTTTCAGAGCCAGCGTCATGGCAACATCAGCAACGAGCATACCTTCATTTGCAAGCACAACGGAGGAAATCCCCCAGTGAAAAACCACATCAGACTACATAGATGTACGTTTATGTGACGTGTATTTTAAAGATGCTGCACAAGAGGGTGAAATCGAGCTCAGAAACTAGGCACTGCCACGTTCTAGAAAACGGCGGAGATGCTGGACCGATCCAGGGAATTTTCTCTTCACTTCGAACTGGCGGTGTGAACCAGTTGGTCTACTGCAGAGGCCGCGCGCACGACAAGCTGAGTGAAGCTTATGAATACGTGCGGGCCGCACAAGCGTCCAAATTGCGGAAAATGGGGATGCAAGCCCCCGAAGGGCAGTGGAGAGCGCAAAGTTTCAAACACCCAGTATGTTTAAAATAACCTATCTACCTACTCGTCTATCTGTCTGTCCGTCTATCTGTTTGTTTGTCAGCAATCGATCTGCGTTTCGGCCAATGAGCCAAGCTGGTATGAGTGTGGAACAATGTGCACACATCTTTATGCATATCTAGATGTCGACTCAGCTGCGCGTGCGCAACCCACCCTTACCAGGCGCAGTCCCCCGCAGAAGGGCACGGCGGATTTGGTCACGAAGAGGCCTCCTTCACAATCGGCATGTTTGCATACCTGCACGTGTCCGGAACCCCTTCATTCCTCTTTCTTCCATGCCAAACACGAATTGGCTGGTGTGTCACACCTGTGCATCGTTGTGGTCCAACAACCGAGCTGCAAGCTAGTCCCTCCTCGCCTGATGTGCTTGAGTGGAGCCGACAACGCTCGAAAATCACGCGCGCGAGCGTTGAATCCAGCTCAAGGTCGCACCCCAAACGGGCGGATTGCGGTTCTGGCTTCCCTGCGAACCAACTTTCCGGGGTGCCAGCTCATAAAAACACGTAAGACTGTTTTCCCGGACACAATGTTTCAAGGCTCCCCTTGTTGTGGCCCAATCAATGCCGATTTTGGACAAGGAGTTTTAGGCTTGACTTTCTGTGAGTTAAAAACGGAATCCTCTAAGTGATCAACTAGTCAGTCTTTCGCTGCAAGCCTTATGTGTGAAGCATGTGATTTGTTGCAAACCCAAACAGAAGTCTTCAAGCCAAGCCCGGCAAGGCAATCGGACGCGCAAAGAAGCAACGCCTTCCCATGAAAGAAGCACTCACGCGCTATACCTTAGAATGGACGATGTCAGTCCAATGCGTCACGAGGCCTCACATGATGTGATGTTTCAAGCGGGCCCAAACTGCAAGGCACGAAGTTGCACAAAGATGGGTCTCGGCCTATGCCCGGGCCTTCAGGCTTGAAGCCTACACATCACCTCTAGATTTGTGTTGAGGGAGTTCTTGCACCTTGCCCACCCGGAAACGAGCCGGAGTTGCCAGGTTGAACGGCTGTGACGCGATAGAGCTCTTTTTTGGTTGCCCGGATTCGGCCAACCTTCTAGAACGCGGCCGGCTCGCGCGGCCCGGAGCAAAAGAGGAAATGATCCATCCGGGCACGGCGGCGTTTGCAGTACAGCGGTTTGTGCTCCTTGGAAAAACAACTACAAGTTGCGACCTGAAAGAAGTCCCTTTGAAGTAGAAAACCATTGGGCGCACTTTGGAGATTCCTGAGCTCAATGCTGAGCAGATGGTGTTCACGCCCAAGCGACAGCCCGGAAAGTTGTAACGATTTACAAACATGTGTGTTTTGGTGCGGTTGTTTTTGGCTCTGGCTTTCAGTGCATTTGCTTGGCTGCGGTCAAAGTAAGATTTTTTTGGTGGCAGCCCAAAGGAGGTGCATGCGGCTCTTTGAGTCCCGCATGCTTGAATGAGTTGGCTTCGGGTATCGATTTCAAATGGGTCCAAGTAGGTCACCAAGTGGGCGTCTCGGCTCACTGGGCGGTGCCTGCGAACTTGTAAAACTCCAGACAAGCCAAGACCAAAAGCCAGCGCCCCACCAAACCCCGACACGCACACACACACACACACACACACACACACACACACACACACACACACACACACACACACACACACACACACACACACACACACACACGCACGCACGCACGCACGCACGCACACACACACACACCTCAAAGAAACAGAGGCAAAAGTGAAAAGCAGAAGAAAGGAAGAGCAACAAACAAACAAACAAACAGACACAAAAACAAGTGCGGAAAGAACACCCCAACCCCACGTGCGCCACACAAGAAACATCAAAAGAGCGCAAACATACGTCTTGTTCCAAGAGCGCGGTTTCGTTTTAGGAAGCGTCCGTTCAAAGGAAGCATGGCCCATGGCGAGGCCATCAAGGAGGCGGGAGTGCCGTATGAAGTAGCAAGCTCTTTCGGCCATCTGAGAATGAAGGAAGGGTTGAACCCGCTTGCGGATGGATTGGACGGTTGGTTGGTTGGTTGGACGGATGGTTGGTTGGTTGCACGGATGGTTGGTTGGATGGATGGTTGGTTGGTTGGATGGTTGGTTGGATGGATGGTTGGTTGGATGGATGGTTGGTTGGACGGATGGTTGGTTGGTTGGACGGATGGTTGGTTCGATGGATGGTTGGTTGGATGGTTGGTTGGTTGGTTGGGTGGTTGGATGGTTGGTTGGATGGATGGTTGGTTGGTTGGACGGATGGTTGGTTGGTTGCACGGATGGTTGGTTGGTTGGACGGATGGTTGGTTAGTTGCACGGATGGTTGGTTGGTTGGTTGGTTGGTTGGATGTGGATGGTTGGTTGGTTGATGGATGGTTGGGTGGATGGTTGGTTGGTTGGATGGTTGGTTGGATGGATGGTTGGTTGGATGGATTGTTGGTTGGATGGTTGGTTGGTTGGACGGATGGTTGGTTGGATGGATGGTTGGTTGGTTGGACGGATGGTTGGTTGGATGGTTGGTTGGTTGGTTGGTTGGACGGATGGTTGGTTGGATGGATGGTTGGTTGATTGGATGGTTGGTTGATTGGACGGATGGTTGGTTGGATGGATGGTTGGTTGGTTGGTTGATTGGATGGATGGTTGTTTGGATGGATGGTTGGTTGGTTGGTTGATGGATGGTTGGTTCGATGGATTGTTGGTTGGATGGTTGGTGGATGGATGGTTGGATGGATGGACGGATGGTTGGTTGGTTGGACGGATGGTTGGTTGGTTGGATGGATAGTTGGTTGGATGGATTGTTGGTTGGTTGGATGGATGGATGTGGATGTTGGATGGTTGGTTGGTTGACGGATGGTTGGTTGGATGGTTGGACGGATGGATGGTTGGTTGGTTGGATGGTTGGTTGGTGTGATGCATGGTTGGGTGGTTTGGATGGATGGTTGGATGGATGGATGGTCGGTTGGTTGGATGAATGGTTGGATGGTTTGATGGACGGATGGTTGGCTGGTTGGTTGGATTGGTTGGACGGATGGATGGTTGGATGGATGGTTGGTTGGTTGGATGGTTGCTTGGTTGGATGGATGGTTGGTTGGATGGAAAGATGGTTGGATGGTTGGTTGGCTGGGTGGTTGGACGGATGGTTGGTTGGATGCATGGATGGTTGGTTGGTTGGATGGATGGTTGGTTGGATGGATGGTTGGCTGGTTGGTTGGATTGGTTGGATTGGTTGGACGGATGGTTGGACGGATGGATGGTTGGATGGTTGGTTGGTTGGTTGGGTGGTTGGTTGGGTGGATGGATGGTTGGATGGATGGCTGGTTGGTGGGCTGGGTGGTTGGACGGATGGTTGGTTGGATGTGGATGGTTTGTTGGATAGATGTTTGGTTGGATGGATGGCTGGTTGGTGGGTTGGATGGATGGTTGGACGGATGGTTGATTGAATGGATGGTTGGTTGTATGGTTGGTTGGTTGGCTAATTGGTCGGACGGATGGATGGTTGGTTGGATGCATGATTGGTTGGTTGGATGGTTGGTTGGAGGGATGGTTGGTTGGTTGGATGAATGGATGGTTGGTTTGTTGGATGGATGGTTGGATGGATGGTTGGTTGGTTGGACGGATGGTTGGACGGATGGATGGTTGGATGGTTGGTTAAATGGATGGTTGGGTGGTTGGTTGGGTGGACGGATGGTTGGATGGATGGCTGGTTGGTGGGTTGGATGGGTGGTTGGACGGATGTTTGTTTGAATGGATGGTTGGTTGCATGGTTGGTTGGGTGGATGGTTGGCTAATTGGCCGGACGGATGGATGGTTGGTTGGGTGGCTGATTGGTTGGTTGGATGGATGGTTGGTTGGTTGGATGGTTGGTTGGATGGTTGGTTGGTTGGATGGATGGTTGGATGGTTTGATGGACGGATGGTTGGCTGGTTGGTTGGATTGGTTGGACGGATGGATGGTTGGATGGATGGTTGGTTGGTTGGATGGTTGCTTGGTTGGATGGATGGATGGATGGTTGGTTGGATGGAAAGATGGTTGGATGGTTGGTTGGTTGGCTGGGTGGTTGGACGGATGGTTGGTTGGATGGATGGATGATTGGTTGCTTGGTTGGATGGTTGGTTGGATGGATGGTTGGCTGGTTGGTTGGACGGAGGTTGGTTGGATGGATGGCTGGTTGGTTGGTTGGATGGATGGTTGGTTGGTGGCTTGGTTGGATGGATGGTTGGTTGGATGGATGGCTAGCAGGAAATGGCTTGCAGTTTGGGACCGTGCCTCCAAACAGCTTTTCTGTAGTGACGCTGTTGCTCTGTCAACGTGTTTTCAACGTGCAGAGAAGAAGCTGAATTGAGCTTGTATTTTTGCGCAGCCCGCGGTTTCGCATGACCAGCGTGGCATTTTCAGAAGTCACCAAAGGCAACCCCGGCAAAACTGTTTGACAAGTCTCCAGAATCAGTCTTTGTGGTTCATGACCGTGCCTTGTTTGAGGGAATCCATTTTGGGGCATGCGAGTCTAAGTGAAACCGAACTGAGCCGAAGCATTTCAATCTTACATCCATATCCCATCCATTAGAGGCATTCATTCGCCAATCGATTGGGTCCGTGACAAAGCCCACAACAGATGGAAAGTGGGCTAAATCTCTCACCCCGATTCATGTAACTGGCCAGGTGCTCCCCAAAACGCCCTTTCAAAAGTTGGACTCAACCAATTCTGATCCATCTCGGTTTCCCTCCAGCATGTTTTCGGTCAAGGCCCTGGCGTTTCTTTCCGACAGGTGGCGATTGAAGAGTTCCGGGACTGGGCTTTGAAGTTGCCGGGGGAGGTTCTGCACATCAAGGGCTTCGGAAGCAACGTGGAGGACCACTACGACCAGGCGGGGAAAGTGGCTCATCGAGAAAAAATAAACTTGGTCCCTCACTTTTTTTTGGGGGGGGGGTGGACGATTTTTTGGTGGTACTTAGATGTTTGTTCGCCCTTTTCTGGCCGATCCACTCAGGAAGTGAGGGTGGAGGGGGTGGAGGCCGTTTCCCGTGTTGGAACCTCCAAACGTGGCGAAGGGCTCAATGGAACGGTATCAAAGTGGAAGGGGGGGAAGCACCAAAAGGCAGAGTGCCGCACTGCAAAAGTTTGCGGGGTCATGGCAAGTCGCGTCGCCCATCCCAGAAACAAGCGTGCCAAAAAAACAACATGTCCACCAAGCCAAATTTCAAGTACCGGGTAGGCGTGATGATGACTTTGAGACTAGACGGGGAAGAAGCAGTGTAGATTGCTCATGCAGGGCTTTCTGACTGGGATAAGCAACGGCCAAGTTGCGGTAAGTTTGCTTGTGACACGGACCTTCAGTGATACCCTTTTCTCCAATGGCCACCGGGGGCTTAATCCATTGGAGCGGCCCCACCTGGCGGAATGCGAAGTGCACCTGCACACTGTGAGTTGCTGATTTTCAGCGTGCCCTAATGGTTGGCAGCGCACGTGCCGCTCACACAAAAAACGGTCCTTGCAGGCCATGGAATGGCTTCACTTGCTTTCTATGAAGATTCCGGATGATCTTCTTGTGGCTTTGAACAATAGCTGTTAAGTTTGCCAATGACTTCTTCTGGCTTGAGCGATTTCACTCAGACGGTTGGATTTGTGTATTGCCGGGCCAGCAAAGGCGGTATCCGGGCAGGAAGTTGCTGAACAGTTTCCCTGGGGCCAACGTTTGAGACTATCTGAGACATCTGTATTTTTGGCAAGAAGCAGGCAAGAACATAAGTTGAGGGCTGATCATCGCCCAAGGTTTTCCCTTTACACACTGCGGCGTGCAAGGGGGCACACAAATCACCGGAATTTCCCAGGTGTTTCCGCCTTCCGTGGCTAAACTGTGGCCAACCTCGCAGGATGCGCTACACATGGCGGCCAAGTTTTCGCTCGTGGCCACGCGCTCATAGCGCGAAAACTCCAAGGATCCTGGTTTCAGGTTCCATGTCGCCAACACCTCTTGGCAGGAAACAGACCTTGAGGGAACCCCGCGCAAAACCGGAAAAGAGTGCCCAGCTACTGTGGATGGCCGGCATCACCCAAGAAGCCCTGGTTCGATAAACCCCCCTGAAACTACGGATTCAAAAGTGGTGCGAAATGGATTTCGTCCATCCATGGTGTTTCCCAAGGAAGCTGGGCTGGAGCTCTGAGTATTTTGCAGGCTTTGCAACAACATCCTTTTGGCTTGTCCTCCCACCAGCATAGGCCCCAGACAGCAGACCAGCACCTTGCTTGCATCGCCACGCAAGCACCGCCAGCAACCGCGCCATCTTGAGGACACCAAACGGCATGACCAGCACCACCACAGCACCCTGACCGGCGCATGCAACATCAGCCTGGCCCGAACTCGCAAAGCAGCCTGGTTTAGAAGTGAGAACCCTAGCGCCGTCACCATCACCTCCCGCGCCCTGAGGTCTGGGACGGAGACGAGCTCCGGGAAAAAAGCTTTACCCGGCTCATCCCGCAGTTGCTGGAGCAGGGAAAGACGGTCGCGGCATTCAGGCCAGCGCCCGCGGTTTTTCTGGAATTCAAGAGCAACCAGCCAAAAAGCAGGGCGTGGACATCCACTCTCCTCACTCCCGGAGGTCCTGGACTTTGCAATTTCAGAAAACCAGTTCAGTGGTGGAAAAAAAAAAAGACCAACGGTTTCGGGTCAGCTTCCTTCACTTTTTGGGCTCGCTTCCTTCCAAAATCAACCATGCCCAAGAACGCAGAAATCCACCAATGGTTTGGTCCAGGTTTGGTTCTGATTGTTCTTGGGGCGCTTTCCTGACATTCAGGCTGCTGACGCGCCAGTAGTTGGGAGGCATGGTGATGGAACACCTGCGGACGCTTTCTGCAAGACCGAAAGCGGAAATCCACGCTTCAGTGATTGGTTGGATGGGATGTCAACCACGAATCGGTGACGTCAGATTGATTTGTCAAAGCCATGCCTTCACAAGAACCAGTTCCGAGCGGGTCCTCAATGCAGAGGGGAGCTTTTAGAGAGAGCTTTCTTTCAAGGGAACCCCTAATTATAACGAGGTGTTTGAATCAGGGTGAACACTTCATCCGAGCTAAAGGATGCCCGTTGGGACATGCGTTGGATATAAAATAGGCGGGTTGCTGCCTGGTTGTGTCCACACGGTGCCTGGTGCCTTGCCATCATTTTTGTTTGCCCCCTATCCTTTATTTTGTGGCGGGATCCATGTGGCGTGGGCAACCGTCAAATGGTGCGTCCTTAAAGCATCACCTTTTGGGCAGATCTGAGTTGCATGTCCTTCGGGCTTGGGGGGATGCAATAAACTTCAAATGCTGAGGACTTAACGTCCTGAGTCCTCAAGCGAACAAAAACGCAACCAGAGCATCCCGCCTGCTTAGCGTCCTGACTTCCTTCTTTTTCAAGAACCCGCCCAAGCTGTCACCACCGTGCAGCACACTTTATGGATAGGGGGTCCCCAACAGCGAATAGCTCCCGGGTTCAGGCACTTCACCCGCTCATCTCGCATGGCTCAGGGTGCAGAGCGAGATGGGCAGCTTTAGGACCAGCTGGCAGGAGGCCGCACGCCGGATGCAGATTCCTTTTGGGCGAAAATTGGATTGGAATTCAGCCCCCAATAGCCTGGGTTCATACAGGAAGAACTTCCCTTGGATATCTCTCCAAGAAACTTTCCTTAGTCCGGCGTTCCTTGTGAAGAACCTCTGCGATTTGGATACCTCTCCAACTTGTTTCAACCCAAACCAGGACGTCAAGGGTGCACATTCAAGCAAGGCCGACGTTCGCAAGTCGTGCGGAGGTGGCGTCCCGGCATCCGGGCAGAATGGTGGTAGTCCCTGTGGACATGGACCAGGAGAACGGTTCCAATGCCAGCGGGCGTCGAGTTGTTTGGTTTTCTTTTGTGTCTTCGCAACATCATCCTTGGTGTGGTTCCCCTTTGTGTTGTTTTTCTTTTTGGTGTTGGTTCTTTTTGATGTTTATACTCTTTACTTTGTGTTTGTTGTGTCTGCGCGTGTTTCTCTGATTGTGTTGTGTTTCTCTGGGTTCCGAGTTGATCACATTTGGGCAAAGTAATCCCGAGCTCAGCGACCCGCAGGTAAAGCGAGCAGCCCCATCCATGATGAAAATATCTTGCGAACAAACGTGGACGTCCCGTAGCCAGGCTAAAGTAGAAAATTACCGGCAGTTGACTTTCCGGGAAATCCAGAGGCTCAAAGCAGACCACTTGAAGAGCTGAGGGAAAAGTGGCTCAGACAAGGGGATGCCTTTTAGGCCCCCTCTTTGGAATACAGGGCACTGCGGGGTGATTTGTGGGAGCCTTCTAGGAGAAGGGTGCGTACAGAATGATTTGCAAGTACAGAGAGGAAGATCGTTTTGATATACTTTTAAACGCATCCTTTGACTTTCTAGGTGTTCAAGGCAGAATCTGCCTGAGCCGTTCTTTGTGCCTGAAGAGTACTGTTCAAGGCCAGTCAAGATTTGTGTTTGAACACCCACTTGCCGTGAACCCGGCTTGATTGAATTTGATGGCCCGCAGATTGAGCGAGCCCCTTGAGGACAGCTACATTGCTTGTGGTTCAACTGGTTGACCTATTGATCACGGGTTGATCATTAAACACCCAGTTGCCGGCGCACTCCATCCATGCCCGCTGCTGGTTTTACACATCACCTCCAAAAAGTGAAGCGGGAGCGTCATGCCCCCCTCCCACACTGCCATGCACCTGACTGGGGGCTCCCTTCAAGAACCAGATCTTCCGAGCACGCTTTGTCAGGTGCTTACTTTTTTTTGTCAACGGCCCCGCATTGTGGATTCCAGCAGATCCTACAATCGACCCTATTGTACAGGTTTTTTGGGGAATGGACGAACGGACGGCTTCAAATTCCGATGTTCCCAGGTTTGGTACCATCTTACATGTCTACCCTTCCTAAACTGATGTCATGGGTTACATATCTGTTACGACTTGTTGGGACTGGCTCGAGGTTTGGTGAGGTCAAAACGGCTTCAAACTCACTCTCTTACGTGTTCTCCCTGTCCAAAAGAAATGTTAAAACGGATTCAATTCTTTCCAGGTTTTTTGGGGAAAGGACGAACGGACGGCTTCAAATTTCGAGGTTCCCAGGTTTGGTACCATCTTACATGTCTACCCTTACTAAACTGATGTCATGGGCTACACATTTATTATGACTTGTTGGGACTGGCTCGAGGTTTGGTGAGGTCAAAACGGCTTCAAACTCCATCTTACGTGTTCTCCCTGTCTAAAAAATCATGTTAAAACGGATTCAAATCTCCCAGGTGTTTTGGGGAAAGGACGAAAGGACGGCTTCAAATTCAGGTTTGGTACCATCTTACAGCTTACATGTCTACCCTTACTTACCCGAGATGTTTTGGGACTGGCTCCAGGTTTGGTGATGTTAGAACGGCTTCAAATTCCCAAGGTTTGGGGGAAAAACGCTCCCCAAGGCGACGGCACGCGCAGAGTGGAACTGTTCGCTTCCAGGATCCGCCACGATACCTCGACGCCTCCGAGCTGAGGCGCTGCGACGGGGGCGAATTGTGGCGTCCAGGGCTCCAGTTTTGGCAGGGGTGTTTTTTGCCCGCCCACCCACCCACCCACCCAATAAAAATAAATAAAAACAAATATAAAAGACAACCAGCAGGAAGAAGAAACAAAATCTGCCCCCCCCCCCCCACAAAAAACAGACAACAAGAAACAAGAGCAAGCAACGAAATTGTTTGGTGTCCGGCCCCTGTTTCACATTAAAGAAACCCTCTAAAGACAAATTACACATGCAGACGACTTGACACGCACATGTCCCCTAGATAGCACCGCGGTCTGTTGGAACCCAGGTTGATTGGTGTTTTTCGTTCTGCAACATGTTGATGTCGCACACTCTGCACAGAAACCTCCCCCAGCCTGGAAAAGTTGTAGGAACCTGCCCAGCTTTGGGTGTCAGCCTCTGGGCACTGGGTGGATCAAGTTGCGCAATATGGTGTTGAAAAGAAACATGAACTTGCAATATGTGTCCATATGGTCCATATGCTTCTTCTATGGCTGAAATCTCTCTGTTAGGTGATGTTGCCGGGAAGAATGTTTGGGCGTGAGACCGCCGATAGCTTGGCGAAAGCCGCTGAAGGAGAAGTAAGCTGCCGTTGCTCCTCTTTAAGCGGTGAGTACGTCATTGGCTGGGCGGGAAAGGGCTGAGTTTCTCCCTTCAGTTTGCCTGAAGTGTTTGCGCCACAACATCCAACCCAAGCCCTCCGTGCCCACGCCCCATCCCAGCTGTTTGTCTTATCCTTTGGTGGAGACCAGCTTGGTGGCAAACAGCAAGTAGGACTTGGCCAAGCCACTCGTTCGAAATTTAGTTCTTTGGTCTTTCCGGTCTCTTTTCCCCCCCCCCCCCCTCGCCGGCTAGGTCCCTAGGGCCTCGCGAGAAGTTTGTGCAGCTGGGGCGGGTGGCTCTTAAGGCGAGCGGGCCGTCGTTATTTTGTGGCCATTCGATCGACAGCCTCCAGCGATGGAAGATTAGGATTGGGGATTCGGAGTCAAGCTGCGGGCAGTTGGTCATGTTGGTCAAATGCCTTCGGGAGCAGCCTGGTTTGTTGGGCTTCACGCTCAATGGGTGGGAAAGGCATGCCCAGGGTCTTATGTTGAGAAGCGGGGTGGAAGCAAGTTTGGGCGAAATCGGCTTAGACGATCAAACCATAAAAGGCAATGGTTCAACCGGAGCTTGGATCGGTTGACCCTGGCTGGAGTCCCATTCAATAGTGGAGCTCTGAACCTTAAGATGACCAACACGGTTCATGTCTAGTGGGTGGCTGCAACAAAGCAAAGCTATTTGCTCATATGGCAAGGAGTGGAGAGCAATGGCGTTTGAGTTTCCCGCAGGCCCGCGAATGGGCAAATCTTCGTATCATTCCCCACTAAAGATTGTCATCCCAAAGCATTGTCCGGTGCGTGAGGGTCTCAGCATCATTTAATAAGTTGGCATCCACTGCTGGCCCCGTTGTCGATTGACACAGTGTTCCTCTTTTTGTTTGGGGTCCCCACTAAAAATGATGCCCGGAAATAAGGGGCTCTTGCTTTCTACTGCGGTCACTGGCACTGCGCAACTTCCTCAGCTTTACACCGCAACCGTCTTGGTAATTTTCCCAGATCCAGCATCATCATTCAAGTCATTTATCCTTTTTCTGGGTCCCTTAGTGGCGACTGATGCCATCATCATCATCATCATCATCATCATCATCATCATCATCATCATCATCATCATCATCATCACCCTCATCATCAGCATCATCAGCATCATCCTCATCATCATCATCATCATCATCATCATCATCATCAGACAGGCCCCCTTTTTGCTTTTCGGCGCAACTCAACTGGGTGCTGTCCCGGGCAAAAACGAAAAGATCTCGCGCGCAGCTCGCTCGCCGCTCGCCGCTTCGCCGAGAGGTCACCGGCGCCAAGCAGATCTTGGCCCTCGGCGGCGGCGGCGTCAGCTCGAAGGAAGCCGAGCTCAGCCGGGGCGAGGCGCAAAGCGCCACGCGCCCGCGGGCCGCCTTGCGTCGATTGTTTGGAAGGAAGGACGAGTCTAAGATAACCACACAGACCTGGTAGAGTTGAGTGCCTTTCTTCCATTTTTTTGGAGAGCTAGATTCCTCTTTTTCCGCCCTTTGTTCCATTCCTTGTTCTCCTTGTTTTCGTTATTGACTAAGAGTAAGAGTGCCATTTCTTTGGTCCCATGGAAGTCCGGATCCGTACGCCCTTCAGATATGCGTTTCATGTGCTATCTCAGGCTTTCAAACAAGAGCCAGTTTCCTAAGCTCGCTGCATCCTAGTCTGCAAAGACACCCCCAGAGTAAATCTATGATACCCCAGGAAACAAGGGTACATGTCCTTCGAGTGGCCATATGCACCCCATGCAGGACAAGGGAAGCCATCTTGTGACGGTGGCGCTTGGTCAACATGGAACTTCCATGGAATCCGTTTGACTCGCTGGACTTGTTTGATGTGGTTGTTTGTTGTTCGCCTGGGTTTAATGTGATTTGCTTAGGTTTGCCTTGGTTGCCTGGTTGGCTGTATCATGTGCTTGTCTCATTTGTGTTGTTGCGGTTTGCTTGGTGTTGATGTGTTTTGCTGGTTGGTTGGTTGTTTGTGTCATTGGCTTGTGCTTGTGTCTGTGTGTTTGTTTGCTTGTGCTTTGCCTGTCCGTTTGCCTGTTTGTTTGTCTGTTGCTGTTTGTGTGTTTGTGTTTGTCTCTTGTGTTTTGCTTTGTGGTGTTTTTGTTGCTTTGTTTGTTTTGCTGTGTTGAGTTTTGTGTGTGTATCTGGTTGTGCCTTCGTGTGAGGTTGTTCGTCTGATTGTTTGCTTGTTTGATTGCTTGTTTGTTTGGTTGTTTGTTTTATTGATTGATGGATTGCTTGATTGTTTGTTTGTGTGTTTTGTTCACGTGTTGTTTCATCATGTGGCAAAACGGCCGAATGGCCGTTTGGCTCAAGATTTGGATCCCCCGTCGGGACTTCCTTGGATTTGCGTGCGTTCGCCATAGTGCGGCGATTGGCTGCGCCATCGCGGAAAAGGTCCGTGGTGTTCCAGCTGTTCGGCACTAGGAGGTGGGCGGCAGGTCGCCGAGGTGCTCCCGGGCCCGACCCTTGTCTTTACCTTCTTCTACCAGTTTCCTAACCTCCCCAAACTTGATCTTCATTAACTGTCACTCCCACAATCTGGTCACCGGCACCCTCTACATTGTGCTTTGGGACTGGGTTCTTTTGGTACTTCGTGAACCACGTGTACCTCTTTGATTCCCTGGGCTACTTCGTGTTCGCCCAAAACCGCAGGTTATCAGCCGTACCAGCTAGAAGCTGGGGCTGGTGATCCGGTTGCGGGACGTGACCCGCTACCTGCTCCCATCGCCTACTTGTACGAGCAATGGCGTCCCCCGGAGCTTCTCATCGTGGGCCGGGCTTCGTGGACGACGAGGCCAACGCCCTTCGCGGCAACGCCGCGCCTGCTGCCCCGGCTTAGACAGCCGGCTGTGGCCCATCCCCCCGATGGTGGGCGCAGAGCCCAATCCCGGGGTGATCACGGACGATTGGATCCTTTCTCAGGTTGTGTTTGATGAGGATGCGGAGGCCCCTATCCCGGCGGCAGTGCTCCAGATCGAGGACGGACCCCCTCTAGAAGAGGCTGAGGTTCCTCCAAATCAGGTGCCCTCATCGATTTCGCCTACTGTTCCGTTCGTGGCGCTCCAGATCGAGGACCGGGCTGTCCATCATGCTGCTCATCCGGAGCCGGCTCAATCATGGTCCCTTACATGGGATCAGTTTGACCAACTCCTCGGCAGTGGATCGCAGGCTACACCGCCTGATTTCGGTCGGCTCGACTTTAACTCGGGTGCCCCCGTTTCGGTTGGGAATCTGGATTTTCAATCCCTTTTTGATGCTGATTGGAGGTCTCAGCCTTCCCGAATTGACAGATCCTTTGATGCCCTGCCGTCGCATGAGCCTACTCAGGGTTTTCCTCATGATGGAGAAAATGACCCCGTTGAAGATTTCTCCCCTTCTCATGTTGCAGGTTCGGCCCAACCCGAGGTGGGCAAACGGGCGATTGAGGATTGGCCGCAAATAGCTGGCCCTCCTCCCGTCTCAGGTTCATCCGACATTGACATCATTCACGATCACCCCAGTCCGGCGGATATGGACTTCATCCCTGATGCAGTATCATCTCACCTGTCAGGTACCCGTGACCGGAATGCGGACCGCTACAACGCTGGTCCGAATCCACCGCTTTCCTCAGGTACCCGAGGTCGGGATGCGAACCGCTACAACGCGGGCTCAAATCCGCCAAATCGGACATCAGGTACTAATCGATCGGATGTGGGCCGCGAAACAGCAGGCCCAAATCCTTCCTCCTCTTCGTCAAGAAGCCATGCCGGTCTCTTCGCGGCGTTCAATCGGCGTCAGACTCGAAAAGAGTCCGCCCCCGACGTCATCGACCTCGAGGAGCAGTCCAGCCACCGTGCCAGCGATGGATCCGAGCAGGATACACCTGGTATTGGCTCCACTCCATTTGACCTCCTCGACATCCCCTTCCATCAGCCACCCATGAGAGGAAATGAAGATGATGAAACCATCCCTGGAATCCTTGATGTAATCGATGAGGCCGAGGTCACACCAGAGAGACGAACGACATCGCTCCCGCCGAGCCGCGTTGCCAAAGTACTTTCCCCTAAGCCACTCATTGGTGACGTTGCTCAACGGCTTGATCTCACTCAACCTGATCCAGATCAAGCTCAACTTCGCGGGTCGTCATCTTTTGATAACATGTCGGGACAAACCGGCACTGACTCACGAGCCACAAAGAGGAGCTCTGAGTCACCCGAGAGACGTGAAGCTGCTTTGCGATTGCGATCTAATCCCCCAGCTCATCACGATCCTATTGACGTTCCTATCCACTCTGCGGGGTCTGGGCTCAGCTCCAATGCCCCGATGTCTGAGAAGGAGACTGATGACGGGATTAACTCTACGCCCAGGAATCGGAGACCTGGACTCAGCACTGTTGCTCCTGGTCATGGAGGGCTTCCTTCAAATCAACCGGTCAACAACTCCCTCGTCCCCGCATTCTTTCAAATTGGAACTCCGGGCTGCACTCCTGACAGGGAAGAAAATAGGCGCGGAGATCATGACGCTGATAGTCGTCCTGCTCCGTCTGCTTCCACAAGTGGCGGCCATCCTGTTGCATCTGAGCTTCAACGACTGCTTCTCGCGATCCACAACGAGGTAAAGGGGTGCAAGGCCGAAATCCAGGGATGCAGAACCGAGATTCGTTCATGTAGGGATGATGTCAACGCTTGCGTCGGTGAGATCAAGAAGATCAATAACCGTGTTGACGCCTTCGAGAAGAAGGTTGAATCATCTTTCTCTGCCGTTGCCGGAACTCTCTCAAAACACGAGGCCAAGTTCCGTGATTTCCACGAGTGGGTCGCCCAAAGCGAAAAGGAGATGAATGAGCGTTTCAAGATGTATGATGAGAGGTCTGACTCGATCGTCATATCCGCTGCTGAACTTCGCGAGCAGGCCGAATCACTTGAGAACGTCAAGGTCCAGCTCCTTAGGTTCTCTGAGATCGGGGCCCTTGAGGCTGAGGTTCGGAAAATCAAGGACGAAGTTGAGGCGAACTCTCGCAGTGTCATCGACATTGAGGGAACCATCTCAAGGGAAAGAACCATCCGTGGGAACGTCGAGACGTATATCCAGCAGCTCGTTCCTGCGACCGACCTGAAGCAGTTCAGTGATAGGATGTCCGGAGCTCTCAATGAGAACTCACAGAAACAGGAAGAGTTCAAGCTTCAATTGTCCCGTATTGCTAGATGCGTCAAGGACCTTCATGACAAAAGCTTAGGCCCCAATCCGAGGGACATGCAAGAGCAGTTTATGAAGCTTGTGCTGAGGGTCAATGAGATCAACATGCAGATCGCTGAGTTGAGGGAGCAACCTCTTGCTGCCCCCCTTCAAGTGCTGGCGCTGCTTCGACCGCCGGAACGGGACCATGGGAGAAATCTGGAGACACTGATCCCTTAACCCAGGGAAGGGCTCCTAGAGGTTCTCCCTCTCGTGATGCTCGCACCGTCAGCTCGGCTAGGCCTCCTCCACCTCCACCTCCTTCAGGGCCACCCCCACCGTCACCATCAGCCCCCATCTTCGGCAGGGATCCCTCTAGAACGAGGGCCATTGCTCGGGCTGCCGGCGCTGCCCCTGATAACCGGGCCAGGTGTGATCATGAGGAGCCCGGGCATCCACAGCATCGGGAACCTCGCTATCCATGCCGAAGCTGCGGCAAGTCAGTCTGCGAAGACTGCTTTGACCATGATTGTAACTCGTGTTTCAAGTGCAGCGATCAGTTTCCTAGATGCCGCGCATGCAGAGGAAGAGGGGGGAGACACGGACTTGTGAGGTGCCTCATATGCAAGGACGAGTACTGCGATCAACACATCGCCTCACCTGACGATGTGCGCCGTTTTGGATCGAGTGTTCGACCTATTTGCCTCGGTTGTCTGAGAGCTGACCCCGACGGGAAAACTAAGCATCGCGGTCCCAGTGCGGGGCCTGGAGGACCTGATTGCATTCCTGATCATAATCAGCGGGATGGCACTGCTCCTGATCCTGGATCCGGGCCATCACGTGGAGATCCGTCACATCGGAGTCCTGAACCGCACCAAGGGAACTCTGGTTCCTGTTCCCACGCCGGAGCTGCCGGGCCAATGCCACCAAGGGCGATGTCTTCGCCCGTAGTCGGGCGAGCAGTTCTGAGGGGGACCATCAACACGTATCCCGGATGTTCCCCTACAGGGGGGATTTTCACCGGTCAGGTTGAGCATGGAACGTCTCAGGGAGTCATTCGCGGGAGGTACGGACCTGACGCTGCTGTGACAAATCAGCAGAATCCACAGCCTCACCACGGAGTACAGGATAACTCTGGCGGGCCGACTGGTTTCTCTCTTCCACCAGGACTCGGTAAGGGTGCGCATGGCGCCGGTGGCGTCGGCGGTATTGGAGCTCCCGATCTTCGCCGATCTTCCGCTGAGGAGAGGGTCTGCCCTCGATGCAACATAAATGTCAAGACCAGCATCCCCGGGACGCCTCCATGTTTCCAAACTTGTTCGTTGTGCCGCACTTCTCTATGCGCCGCGTGCTGCCCGCCATCGTCCGGGAGTTGCTCTCTGTGTGCCATGTCCATTGGCAGAGACGGCGTTTTACCTCCCCATGTTTTTGGGCAGGCTACTCGACCTCCCTTAACTTCGTTGCCATCTGAGGCGAACAAGTGCGCCAACATAGAGCTCGAAAAAGAGCCCGCACCGCATGAGTTGCGAGACTGGATCATTTCCACGAGAGACATCGTGAGCAACGCATTCAGCTATGACTCGCCATATGCCATGTCTTGGGTCATGAGTGTCGAGAACGCCAGCGCAATAGAGGAACTTGATGAGGAGTGCCTCTACCCGATCCTTGACAATAGGTTCAATGCTGCACTGAGAAAGTGCATCACATCGAAACCTATTGTTGCCAAGATCAGCAGGCTGACTGAAGAGGCTCAGGTAAAAAGGGGGACGAGGCTGAAAAGCCGCCAGATCCTGTTCTGTCTCATTGAATACCTTCGTCCCGATGAAGTCGGGAGCCAGTCTATCCGTACGAATGAACTTCTTCGCCTATCCCTCGGCAGAGCTGCCGGGTCTGGCGAGCCTCAGCTTGAGAAATTCCTTGATAAATGGGAAGGACTCCTGGGCGGAATCACCGCACCGATTGATCACCATGTTCTTCAGCATGTTTTCTTTGAGCAAGTTCGACACTCACCATGCTTGATGCCTGACGTACAACACTGGGATCGTAATCCAGACGTGCAAAATTACGACTGGATCATGAGGGCCGCTCGTAACGCTGTATCGAGGTGGAGGACGAGGTACAATGTCTCTGAGATAAAGGATCGAATGTACTCCCGATCTCCACATGCTGATCGCAACCCGAATGCCGCCGCCCCTGGGGTGCGCCGTCCTTCGCCGTTTGGGGATACTCGCAAGACAGGGGACGCGAGATCAAGTGATCGTGATCGCGGAAAGACGCGATCTGATGACCCCAGGCGGAGTAGCAGGGAGCGCCCTTCTCCAGGAAGAGATCGCCGCCATGAGCATCCTGCCACCCCTGGAGTTTGTCATGATTGGCAGAAGGGGCAATGTAGGCGAGGTTCTGACTGCCGCTTTGCGCACCATGAGGAGAAGCCGAATTCTCCCCGCGATAGTGACGGCCCCATATACCCTGGGTACTGCAGAGAGTGGCTAAACGTCGGCAAGTGCACGCGTCCAAAGTGCACGTACAAGCATGAGAGGCCCCCTCCCGACCTGGCTCCGCTTCCCAGGAAGCCCAGTGCCCCTGCTACTGAGCAGGGGGGTGATTCGTCGAATCCCTATCCTGATGGGCGAATTGACAGTCCCGCACCCGGGGTTGACGAGGGTTTCTGAGAGGGGCGGGCCGTTACCCACAGGCCTCGCCGGGAATATCTATCGCATGCCCAGCGACCAAATGCGAATCTGGTGGCCTGACGGGTGCCCTTTCTGACAGGACACCCGGCCGCTCTCCTCCTGCTGATGCACAGGTGTGGTCTAGAACCGATCACCGGGCTTGCATGTTTCAGGGACCCCTGGTGGAGGCCCCGAGCTACAGCATGTGGTGTGGAGACGTACCGTTTCCATCCCCGACGGACGGGTTATCCAGGACCTTCCAATCACCTCTCACACTTCGCGGAATAGGATGTTCTGTCCTATCGGTTTTACCGGCGACGTGAAAACTACTTTTTGGTCATACACTGATCCTGTTAAGCGTGCCGCGTGGAATGCCTCTATGCGTCCGAACGTCTACAACGACGATCGCAGCCCGACAGTTCAGATCAATGACTCCGCCATGATTGAGTATATCGTCGTTTCCGATAACAACCTTATGAAGCAGATTTCTCATGTTTCTCAGAAATCCAGGAATCCATCATATACTCACTCTGGGGAGTTCAAGAACGCTTCAAAGATCACCATTGAACGGCAAAGTGAGAAGGCCATTCTCCGCGCACTCTCCATGCAGGAGCAGGTCGCCATTGATCAGGAGGGCGAATACCTCGAATCTAAACCGATTCGACGGCGCATGATGTATAGAGCATCGCGCATGTCCTCCACTCCATCCGCTCCTGGGCACGAACGATCGATCCGATGGCTTGCTGATACAGGCTGCCCCATCGACCTTGTTGGACTGAACGAACTTAGTGCCGGAGAGCAGAGTCTGGTGAGGAAAACCGGACGTACCCATGCCCTGCAGACCGCCAACGGTACGGCGTCGACCCTCGGAAGCATTGCTGCTGATATGCAGGACATTGACGAGGTGATTGATGCCCACGTCATGCAGAACACGCCATCGCTTATCTCTATTGGCAAACGCTGTATGGAGCAAGGTTATACATTCACCTGGCCCGCAGGTGAGCTTCCCGTCCTTCAAGGACCTGATGGCAAGGAAATTGTGCTCGACGTGCTGAACAACGTCCCGTACTTGCCTGCCTCACGTTGTAACTTCAGTTCTCCGGTGGCCAATCAGTACCCTGACATCCCTGCTGTTCCCGCTCCTTCTGCTCTTTCCGGGGATGTCATCCAAGAGGGAACAGAGGACATACCTTCTGTACCCGAAGGCCATCCTGGCCCACCCGACCCTGATCCTCCTGCCTCTGATCCAATTGAGGAAACCGTCGAACTTGAAGGCCACGGCCCCCTGCGTAGCGCCGATGACTGGAGAGCTGACGCCTTGACCCTCCGCCACATGATGACTCATCTTCCCAAGACCCCTTTTTGCTCGCATTGCCAGCGTGCCAAGATGGAGAATGTTAGGCTGTTCCGGAAGAAGGGCGCGGCTGGTCATGGAGCCGAAGACTTTGGCGACTTAGTCACCGCCGACACGATGGTTCTGCGAGGGCTACGTGACAGGGGCATCAACGGCGAGGCCGACGCCATCGTTTTCTATGATCTCGCCACTTCGTGGATCGATGTCATGCCTGTCATGAACCGCTCTGACGCTAACACCGTCGACGCTTTCAACCGCTTCGCAGGGCCTCAAAATGACATCAAGATGATGCACACTGATCAAGCTAAAGAACTTGTCAGTGCTTGCAAAGAACTGCGCTGGATACATGAATGGTCTACTCCGGGAATGCCAAAGACCAACGGCATCATTGAAAACAAAGTCAAATTAGTCCTTCATGGTGCACGTGTGCTTTTACGTCAAGCCGGGTTAGAAGCCCGATGGTGGCCCTACGCAACAAAGTACTTTGCCGTCGCTAGGAACATCGAGAATCGGGGAGGTGGAAGCGCGTGGTCTAAAAGACACGCCCCCCTTCCTTTCAACGGCAAGCTTCTTCCCTTCGGTTGCTTGGTTGATTTCTTCCCCGTCGCCCCCAAACCGCGTCGTGTTGAAAAGGGGGGGATCAAAAACGCCCCCGAAGATCAAAATAAGCCTGCCGACGATGACTATTGGAGCAAAGACGAAGAGAACGAGTGTGTTATCCGTATACACCGGACACCTAGAAAGAAACTCTTCGATCCAAGGGGCTCCAACTGCCCGATCGACGTTGAATTCCTCGCTGACGAAACTCTCACCATCATTAAATATCTCAACGGTGAAAATGACTCTATTCAGTCAACCACGTGGAGAAACCTGAGTGATCCTAGAGATGATCAATCGCAAGATTGGATTGGCGAAACCTATTTTCAGGTCGACGTCCACGCTCTCGAGAAATGGGGCGAAACCTCAAGGGAAGACGCACCTCTTTCTGATGATGACTATGAACCCATGTCAGCAGAAGAAATCGAGGAAGCTCTGCGCGACTGTGACTACGACCCCCTCGCTGAATTCGCTGAGGAAGAATCTAGTATCGCTCCCGCTGTTCCCGGCGAAGAACACGATCACTATAAGGCTCCCAAGTTCGCCCCTGTAGCAAAACCTGGTGTTTTCCTTGGTTATCGGTTCGAACCCGGAGGGAAATGGAAAGGCGACTACTATGTTGCTGACCTCGAGCATTTTCAGGCTGGAGTTGTTCGACCCAGTATCCACCAAGTGAAACAGATCTACCACGATACTGAAGAGCCGTTCGTTTTTCCTCTGCTAAAAGCATATGAGGCTCGTACCCGAGAAGTTGCATCATACAAGCATGATCGCCTGTCAGACCCTGATCACCTCAGAGGAAAAATTCTGTCCCGTGAAGACGAGTCCTTCAGCTTTGACGAGGGGCGCTTTGACCATGGGGACGATGAGGATGATCGTCAAAATCGGCGACAGCCTGCAGAACCGGAAGGTGTGTAAATCAAGCATTCGTGTTCACGAAACAACGAAGGCTTTAAAAGTAAGCATTCGTGGTCGTGTAGCTACCGTGAGGAAAGTTATCGTGAGAACGCGAGAACAAGCTCGCCAGGCGCACGGCCATAGGCATTCTTGCTGGCCATGGAACATGCGCAAACCGGCAGGATCATCAACAATGATGGTCGCAATTCCGTCCAGGCATTGCCGCTGGGTGGGCGCGGGCGTTCGTCATCAGAAGTATGGCCACGTCACGCCCCCCTGAGGCAGAAATGAGCCGGCGCATGAGAGCATGAGTCGTGCGCCAGGGGCCAATCACACGTAAAATGGCGCTGCGTCAATGGTCCGCAAGGCTAGGCAACTTGCCATCCAGGCGCGCACAGATGCAGCCATGTTCAGATTTTACGGCTCAAAATGCTGGCGGCAAAGCTGAAGCGAATGCCTTCAAACGGTGTTTCGCATACAGTGGGCGTGCGCAGAAGCGACGGACATTTGCAGAATAAACGCAGAAGTGTCTACTTCCAGCGCAAAGCCTGCCCAAATCGCAAAGTTCGCAAAAGCTCGTTCGAGCGCAAAACTGACTTTGGAAGCCGTTGGCAGAGCAAGTGGCTTGCGCATCCAGCGCGCGCATGTGTGAGACCATTCCTCAAGCGTCGCGGCGCGAGCACACGCCGGGCGCGCGCCTTGTCAGCGCACCTACGTCGCGATCAGGTTTTGGCCGCTTGGGCGATTTCAAGGGCCCTTTCAGCCTGAATGACGGAAACCCGCGAACCAAAGCGCAAACTAGGACTCGGGGCTGGAGGGAAAATAGCCCCAGAATGCGGCTGAGTCTTGGGCGCTCCTTCCCTAAGTCGGAACTTACTTTTGCTAGCCAGGATTTACTAGCCCCCCGGAAAATAGCAATTTACTAGGACTAGTTTCAAACAAGTTTGCTGAAGTATTTTTATTTGCTGGTTTTTGGCAATGTTGCATTTGCGTGTTAATTTCCTGCGATAGCGGAGGAAGGTTTCGGCGACGCCAGTCATTGATTGATTTTGCAGTTGGCTTTCGTTACCCGAGACACGCAGTTGCCTGACTTGAGTTTGCGGTGAAGCTTGTGGAGAGATCTATTTTTACATGACTGGAGGGAGGAGCTTACCTGGGGAGGCCTTGTCGGAATTGGAACAAACGCTTGCGGTTTCGTTGGCGCACAGTAATGTTTTGCTCCACAGCGATGTGGTGGTAAAGCACCCAGGTTGTGACTTGCGTGGCAGGCTACTTGCAACATGCATCGGGGTAACTTAGGGGATTTTCGATGCCCACGCGGACTACTTCACAAGGTTAAGGCCAAGGTTCATAAGTCCACGCTAAGGTCGCTAAGTTAACCTGGCTGTAAAGCTTAGGCTTCTTGCTGTAAAGCCGGCTTGCTGCCTGTTTCTTCGAAAACAGCGCCCTTACCCCCCATTTTTCTGAACAGTAAGTTCATATCAATAAGCACTTGCACTGTGCGCAGGGACATCATGAACGCCTGAGCGTGTCTTTCTGTAGTTTGTTCCACGCGGGCAAGATATTGCGTAAAAGCAGGCTTCAGTGGTTGAATTTGTTCGCTGCGGCTTTGAAATCGTAATGGTATTCAAGCATATGTCCGCGACAACGCTTGTTGGCAAAGCTGAAGCTTGGCCATTTGAATAGTCTTTCTGCAACGTTGGCGGTTAGGTTAGTATCAGTGATGATAAAATATGATAAAATTGGCTTGGCAAAGGTTAAGCCTAGCATGCGTAGCGGCAATGCTGCTGTTGGTAGCGTGGCTTCTTGTTTTAGTTAGTAACAACCAGTTAACGCATAATGATGACATAGCTGGCACACAGCACAATCTGTGTTCCGTGGAAATTCCCAACTATGCGCTAACTGTACCAACTACGTGTCAATCTCAGACAGTTTAGTGCCCGCTATACAAAAACCCGCCGTACTGAAAACGCGGTCCGGCAGCAAAGGCTACCCCGAAAAATCCGCCTTACTGAAAACTCGGTCCGTCAGGAAAAGCTACCAAACGAGCCCACCTTACTGAAAGCTTAGCCGAGCAGCGAAAGCTACCTAAACAAATCCGCCTTAGCAACAGTTCGGGCCGGCAGCATAGGCTACCGCAAACAAACACCTTACTGAAAGCTTGGCCCAAAGGCTACCAAAAAGAAACTCGGTCCGGCAGCAAAGGCTACCAAAAAAACGCCTTGGCGTAAACTTGATTCGCCAGCAAAGGCTACGCAAAAAATCCGCCTTGCTGAAAACTTGGTTCGGCAGCAAAGGTTGCCCCAAAAATCCGCCTTACTGAAAGATTGGCACAACAGCAAAGGCTACCCAGACAAATCCGCCTTAGTAAAAACCCGGGCCGTCTGCAAAGGCTACCACAAACAAACGATTTACTGAAAACTTGGCCCACCAGCAAAAGCTACCCAAAAAAACGCCTTACTGAAAACCCGGTCCGGCGGCAGGAGCTGCCAAACAAATCCGCCTTAAAGAACTTGCTGGAAGCTTGGTCCGCCAGCAAAGGCTACCCCAAAACATGCGCCTCACTGAAAACTCGGTCTGGCAGCAAAGGCCACCCAAAAATCGCCTTGCTGGAAACTCTGTCCGCCAGCAAAGGCTACCAAAAATCCGCCTTACTGAAAACTCTTGTCCGCCATCAAAAGCTACCCAAAAATCCGCCTTGCTGGAAACTCTGTCCGCCAGCAAAGGCTACCACAAATCCGCCTTACTGAAAACTCTGTCCGCCAGCAATATCAAAAAATCCGCCTAACTGAAAACTCTTGTCCGCCAGCAAAGGCTACCAAAAAATCCGCCTTGCTGGAAACCCTGTCCGCCAGCAAAGGCTACCAAAAATCCGCCTGAATGAAAGCTCTTGCCCGCCAGCAAGGGCTGCCCAAAAATCCGCCTTGCTGGAAACTCTGTCGCCAGCAAAGGCTACCCAAAAATCCGCCTTACTGAAAACTCTTGTGCGCCAGCACGGGCTACCCAAAAATCCGCCTTACTGAAAACCCTGTCCGCCAGCAAAGGCTACCAAAAATCCGCCTGAATGAAAGCTCTTGCCCGCCAACAAGGGCTGCCCAAAAATCCGCCTTGCTGGAAACTCTGTTCGCCAGCAAAGGCTACCCAAAAATCCGCCTTACTGAAAACTCTTGTGCGCCAGCAAGGGCTACCCAAAAATCCGCCTTACTGAAAACTTTTGTCCGCCAGCAAAGGCTACCAAAAAATCCGCCTTGCTGGAAACCCTGTCCGCCAGCAAAGGCTACCAAAAATCCGCCTGAATGAAAGCTCTTGCCCGCCAGCAAGGGCTGCCCAAAAATCCGCCTTGCTGGAAACTCTGTCCGCCAGCAAAGGCTACCCAAAAATCCGCCTTACTGAAAACTATTGTGCGCCAGCAAGGGCTACCCAAAAATCCGCCTTACTGAAAACTCTGTCCGCCAGCAAAGGCTACCCAAAAACGCCTTTTTGGAAACTTGGTGGGCCAACAAGGGCTACCGAAAAAGTCCGCCTTAGTAAAAACTCGGTCCGGCAGCAAAAGCTGCCAGCAGAAATCCGCCTTACTGGAAACTTGGTGGGCCAGCAAACGCTACCCAAAACATCCGCCTTAGTAAAAACTCGGCCCAGCAGCAAAGGCCACCAGAAAGAATCTGCTTCAGTGAAAACCCGGTCCGGCAGCAAAGGCCAACCCAAAATTCGCCTTAGTAAAAATCCGGGCAGCAAGGCTACCACAAACAAACGTCTTACTGAAAGATTTGCACTCCAGCAAAGGCTACCTAAACAAATCCGCCTTAGTAACAATTCGGACCGGCAGCAAAGGCTACCGCAAACAAACGATTTACTGAGAACTTGGCCCACCAGCAAAAGCTACCACAAAAATCCGCCTTAGTAAAAACTCAACTCGGTCCGCCAGCAAAGGCTATCCAAAGAATCTGCGTTTTTGCAAACTTGGCCCGGCAACAAAGGCTACCAAGCAAATCCGCCTTACTGACGGCAGCAAAGGCTGCCAAAACAGGAGCCCGCCGGCCAATAATCATGACATTTCACGGTTTTCGTTGCTTTTTCCTTGAAAAACACGGAAGGAACTCCGACGGCAAAAATCCATGAAATTTCACGCTTTTTCACGGCTTTTTCACGGTTTTTTCACGGTTTCACGGCTTTTCCGGGCCCGACATTTTTTCCGGCGTGTTTCCCAAAGCGCGTGGAATTGCCCCGAGAAAAATCACGCGAAGCAACCCTGGCCAACAGCACTGTGAAAACAACAGGCTGCTGACAGGAAGGATTCAGGATGTAGAGGGAAGTCGTTCTGCAACTCCAGTGGGCGCAAAATGATCTGGAAAAGTGCTCCAAGTTGGGGCTGCAAAACAGCAGCGGGACCAACAAAATAGCAAAAGCACGAGATCGGCAAGGCGCACGCCTCCAGCTTGCGAAGCTGTAAGGCCAAAACACGCTAACCTGCCTGGCCAGGGTTCAAAAAGCAGTACAGACATGCACCCTCAAAGCCGTGAAAGGGTGAAAGCAAAAAATGGTAATCCTTTTTAAGCCGTGAGAACTTGAAAGCAGAAAGCAGTAAAAGCGTGTGAAGCAGTACATACAGAAAACTACAAAGCAACAAGCCGCGAAACCGTGAACGCGTGAAACCATCAAAATGTGAAACCATGAAAGTGTGAAACCATGAAAGCGTGAAACCGTGAAACCGTGAAAGCGTGAAGCCGTGAAACCGTGAAGCCGTGAAACCGTGAAACCGTGAAGCCGTGAAAGCGTGAAAGCGTGAAAGCGTGATACCGTGAAAGCGTAAAACCGTGAAAGCGTGAAAGCGTGAAAACGTAAAACCGTGAAACCGTGAAAGCGTGAAAACGCAAAACCGTGAAGCCGTGAAACCGTGAAATCCGTGAAACCGTGAAACCGTGAAAGCGTGAAGGCGTGAAAGCGTGGAAACGTAAAACCGTGAAACCGTGAAAGCGTAAAACCGTGAAACCGTGAAAGCGTGAAAGCGTGAAACCGTGAAACCGTGAAAGCGTGAAAACGTAAAACCGTGAAAGCGTGAAAGTGTGAAAGCACGAAACAATGAATACAGAAACTGCGAACACGCAACAGTGTGAAAACCGCAAGCCGCGACGCCGTAAAACCGTGAAATCGCGAAAGTGTAGCCGTGAAAGCACGAAAGCGCGCAAGCAGAAGGCAATGAAACTGAAACCGCGGCAAACCAAAAAACGCGACGCCAAGCACCCGTGAACGCCAAACGCCTCGAAAGCCCCAGGCTTCCAAAGGCCTGTCTGAATGAACGGCGTGAAAGGGCATCTTGCTGAGACCACCCCCTAAGTTCAACCAACAGTCCGGGCTAGGCATGTTTTTGGATCTGAATTGAAAATTACATGTTTAAGGCGTCAATCATATTCAGAAAAGGAGCTCACCAGATCCAACGCGTGACTGGAAAAAACAACAAACAAGTCACACCTCTTTGTTGCTTTTCCACGCCTTTTTGCGCCTTCCCACGCTTTTTGTCAGTCTTTTGCACGGTTTGTCTACGCTTTGTCCACGCCTTGTTTTCCAGAGTCTGTCCACGAATTGTCCCCTTTTTCCACGGGTTGTCCGGCAACAGCTCGCAACAAATCTTGCTTGATTGCCTCTGTGGCCTCCGTCGAACAGAAGCTTTTGTTTTCGAAGTAAAAGCAGCTTTCTTTTTCAGACTTGCGCTCCTTTCGGCAGGCCTCTGCCATGAAAACAAGCCTGTAGGGGTAGGCCTTTGACGCAGAGGAAAGAGCAACGGCGTGAAGTGAAAAAGGGCGAAACCCGCGACCCCCAGCGGCGAAAACGCGAAGGGCCCAAGAGAAAAACAAAAAATGGTTTTGCGCGGACGACGCCGATTCAAAGTGGACGGTTCTTGGCCAAGTCAGCCAAGCTAATGACTGCTTCATGTCCAGCTCTTCTTCATTGCTTACTTTTGTTACCCTTAATTTCTGGCCTTTTTGCTGGGGCTTTTGCCGGCCCCGACCTGTTTGCCAACATCCTGTTCTATACTATAGGTTGTGTGTGTGTTCTAGTTGCGTGGGTTGATGCAAGCTGGTATGAAGACACTGTGTGTGTGAGTTGTACGCACAAGCTGTCCGCTTGTGGCCTTGGAGCGCGGCGACGTCCCGACCCGAGTTTTGACTGGCTTGAAGATACGTTGTGTGTAGATTGAGACGAGGCGAACACGGCCGGCTTTGTCAGGGGCCCCAAGCTTGCAAAGCGCCACGCGGCCGCATTTTTGCGTTTTCGGCGAGCGCGCGTGTTTGGACTCCATCTGCCTCATGTCCTGCGAGGCAAGTTCCCTGCGCTGCGGCTCTTCCATATTGCAAAGCGAAACCCGCCCAAACTCAAAAAATGCAGATGAACGACGAACAAAAATACCCCCCTCGAGTGTTGAGCTGGGCTCAGACAGCAAGACCTCTGCCAACAAAAGTGCGCCACACTGGTTTGAAGAATGTTCTTTGCGAAATTGATTGCGGCCAGGAGGATACAGGCAAAAACTTGAAACACATATTCCCCAACAAAACCAGCAGAATGCCCACATCAAAGAAAATGAGTCAAACGGCGGGAGCGCCGGGCAGCAAGGTCTTTCAAAGTTGATGAACCAGAAGGGCCACCAGGTTCGGACGAATATCTTTTGCTCATGACAGAGCGGGACATGAGAAATGAGATTCTGCGACCATGACTGCTATGAAGTTGCCGCTGCCGAGGTCGAAAGCCAATGTGTCAGCCAATCCTTGCAGCAGGTCGTGCTTGGAGTTTGGCAAGTTGGGCAAAACAGCTTGCGAGTGAGCAGGATCGAGGCGAGCCAATCAAAATGAGGCATCGGCGAGAGGGAGCGGGGACGCGGCGGTGGTCGGACCCTTCGATCAGACGGGGCACTGCCCGCTCCGCAGGGTGAAGCCTCCGCCACGCCACTGCGAACCGAAGCAACAGTTTGTCACTCTTACATCTGAAGCCGGTAAGCGTGCGACCGAGGCCCTCGCCAAGCACAGAGTAAGACAGTTTAAGTAAACAACATCAAAGAGCAAACTTGGGAAGCTCACTCTCTTCAGCTTGACGCGGCGTGCGTAAAAAGCGAACTTCGGAACCTCCGGTTCTTCAGCTAAACGCAGCTTGCCACGTAGCCTACAGGAACTTCAGCTGGACACACGGGCACTCCTGACCATGAAAGCGGGACCGTTCCGAACCTTTCCCAGCACCAAGCCTTCAAAGGAGTATAACTAGCTCACATGCCCAAGGATGGCGAACCTCGACGCTAAGGAGCAAGCTCTGACCCACCGCGGCTCAACTCACGCTACGTGTCAGGAACACGTTGGGTCTGCTTGTTTTCTGTTTGCGCTTAGTCCTGGAACTCGCGTGTGTGTGTGTAATGGAAGCATTGTGTTAGCGCCTGGGGCTCCCAAAGAAGCTGCCATCTCTGAAGCGACCGTGTTAGCGCCAAGCTTCGCCCGTGCACATCAAGCGCTTTCCGCTTCTTTGCGCAAGACACAACCACTTGCGCAAACGCGGCCGGCTGCTAAACAAGATGCAACATGTTGTTGGTCGTGCAACATGGGCCGCGCCAACGCAAAACAAATGCATCGAAACAAATGCAGCAAAACCGCAGCGCGAAGTGTTCGTGCGTGTGGCCACGTGTACTGTCGCGCGCGTATGCTTGAAAACCCGGCGCTATGTTTGCACAGGCGGCGCCCCAACCACTCCTTGGGCTTTGTTGCAAAGCACGCGTCAACCAGCCAATGTATACGCGCAGGGGAATGGGTTTGGCCATGTTTTGTTTGCTCACTGCGGCCAAATGGATTTACACATTGTCAAGCAGTTTGTCATTGACTCGGTGGATGACCTTTCTTGGGGCTAAACCATTCCGCGCAACCCTCGGCTTGTTAGGCGCTTGTCTTACCAGCGTTACTGCAACGTTGGCGTTGACCTGTGGCTGGTGGCGCATATCATCTGGGAGTTTGTGATGTACGAATTTCAATGCGCGAATCTCAATCACACGTGTATTTCGCTGTGAGAAAAACACGCGCGAGCCAGAATCGAGCATTCGTGAGACGAGACAAGCCTTCGTGCATCGTGAAACGCCAAAAACTTATCCTAGTCTATTCGCGCGGCCAAAAGGAGCCTTGCGCGGGAAGGCTTGCCTTGCAAGCTTTGGGAAAAACACGTTTTCCGAAATCGCATGGTCAAACAGCACGATCGTGTGTCGTGTGACACAAATGCTTGGTGTTGCCTCTCGGGCGGGCAATCATACATGTTCGTGCACGAATGCTTGATTTACACACCTTCCGGTTCTGCAGGAGAATGATGGCTCTGACAATGTTCCTGAGACTGGCCTCATAGATCGTCACGTCTCGGATGGATCTTCCCCTGACAAAAGAGATGACTACTGGGTGCGCTTTGAAGAAGAAAGGTCCTGGCATCGATACCATGTCAAGGCGAGAAAGGACTTCTTTGGAGACGACACCCGTCCTCTGCCTTCAGGGGGGCCGGTCCAAGCTGATCTCGACGACATCAGGATCACTCATTGCAACTTCCTCGACTCCAGAGATGAGGTCTATCGCGACTCCCGTGATGTGTATGCCAGCGGCCATCGGGTTAGAACACACAAGTTCTGGACCGGGGTTACCATCCTCTTTGACAAGGGGTGCGCGCCCAAAAGGAGGCGTCCCTCTCCCAAGAAGCCGCTCTGCGAAAATGTATTACCGGGAAGTAAGGAGGACATTGATTATCCTCAGTCCTCCAAACGCAAAGAACGTCCCTACACCGGGACGGGGACGCCCAACTCCATCTCGTCCGATGATTGGCGAGCCATGTCGCTCACCGCGCGAAGGATCTATGTCAGCACTGAGAGGGAGCTTGAGGTTGAGAAGTCTCGCTCCAAGCCTAGCGACGATCACCCTGGCGCGCCGGCCACCTCCAACAAACCACTTTTAATTGAATTTGCATGCGAAGCCGATTCCGCACTTTCCGCCACTATGTTTGAATTTGGTGGAGATGCCATTCGCGTGCACAAGGGCTCCTTTGATATCCTCAAGGGCAAGGACGTTAAGAGGCTTATCGAGATCGTTAGGAAGAATCCTAAGTGCGATCTTTGGTCCTCTATTCCCTGTGGACCTTGGAGTACTTGGCAATACGTCAACCTTTCTCAGTACGGACCCGAGTTCGCCGCCGAGCTTAACGACGCTCGAAGACAGTCCCAAATCATGTTCGCGGCCTTCATTCGAGTTTCTCATGATGTGCGGAAGGGTGGTGGACGAATTGCCTATGAATGGCCACGTCATTGCCTTGGATGGTCCCAACCCTTCATGAAGAAGTTTCTTAACGATCCTGAGATTCTCACTGTCAATATTGACGGATGCGACTTCGGAATGAAGGACAAGAACGGAACGCCTATCCGGAAGCAGTGGAGAATCGCTACGAACTCTCCCGACCTCGCCGCCGCGCTCGGGGGCCGAACGTGTCATCATGAAAAGGGGTTCGCGCACGCCAGAATTGAGGGGTCCCTCACTCCGCTCACTGCCCTCTATCCAAAGCAGATGTGCCAGACGATCATCAAATCCTGGTACAGAGGGAGGACTGAGGGATCAACGATTCCCGTCGCGGTCGCCGAGCCCAACGACCGCACTGCTTGGAAAAGAGACCCCCATGCGCTCTATATCCATCCTCTTCGGGAAGGGATCGCTGTCCCGAATCGCGGGACTCCTGAAAGTGTTGGTCTGGATTTTCAATCGTCCGATGATCACATAGTCCCCGCTGGCGACAAAGCCACCATCGGGACTGGCTTGGCCATCACCATTCCCGAGGGAGTATACGGGAGAATAGCCCCCCGCTCTGGCCTTGCTGCCAAGCACATGCTTGACATCGGTGCCGGCGTCATCGACCCCGACTATACCGGGGAGGTCAAAGTTGTAATCTTCAACCATTCGAACAGTGACTTCCTCATCAAGAAGGGAGATAAAATCGCGCAACTCATTCTTGAGCGCGTCTCTATTCTTGAGCCCGTCATATGCGTGCAGAAGCCGCATGCCACCGAAAGAGGGGGGCAAGGATTCGGTAGCACCGACAAAGGTGCCCCCGCTGCATCCGCTACTTTCCCATCACATGTGTGGTCCTCCACCGGAAACACCGAGTGGTTTGCCATGCCTCGTGGGGCCGATGGGTCCGGTCACAGTCCATTCCTCGGGCTCCCTCCGTTCAGTGCCTGTGTCGCTCGCCCTGTGCCTCGAAAGGAGGCAAAGCTCGACCCCAAGGCCTTCGCCGCCCTAGAAAAAGAGTGGAAGAAGCTCAGGGATCTTGGCTGTTGGGACCAATCCAGGGTGCGTGAGTGGCGTGACGTCGCTGCTGAGGCAAAACGAGAAGGGACCAAAGTTCACGTCGGTCGCATTTTTGACATATGCGTCGAAAAGAATCACGAACTTGCTGAGGACGATCCGAACAGGAAGTTCAAGGGGCGTGTTGTCTTCGAGGGATGTCACGTTAGGGATGAGTCCAATGCCTGGGCTCTGTTTTCCGAAATCACTTCGTGCCCTGCCACCATGGCGGCGGGGAAGGTTGCTGATTCGTACGGACTTTTGCCAGGAAACTCGCTTGAAGTCAGTGACGGGGAATCCGCATATACACAGGCGTTGCTCGGCGGAACCAAGACATGGATACGCCTTCCCCGTGACCAATGGCCAAAGGATTGGGAGGGCATGCAAGACCCCGTATGCCCCCTTGTTCTTGCTCTCTATGGACACCCCGACGCTGGAGGCTTTTGGGAACAGCACTGCGAGACCCAACTTAAAAAGGTTGGATTTGTGCCCATTCCTGACTGGCCCAGTGTTTTTCGTCACCCCGCACTTGAGACCTTTCTCGTTGTCTATGTTGACGATTTCAAGCAAAGTGGCCCATCGGCTAACCTCGCCGAAGGGTGGAGACTCATAGGTTCCGTTATCAATATGGAGGAGCCTCGTCCTCTCAAGAGGTATCTCGGCTGCGAGCACGAGTTCAGATCTGCCACCGTTGATGGGCCCTTCGATCCGAGAACTGCCTGGACGGTCGGACATCCTCCCTCGAAGCCTATACCGGAGATGCGTTTCGGGCCAGACCGAAGGCCTGCTGCCGACGCATGTCGCGGCAGAGCCAAGATCAACCTCATCAAGTACAACGAATCTTGCTTCATGCAAGCATGTGTTGAGCGTTACCTCGAACTGTGCCAGTCAAAATTTCCAAAGGCCCTTCAGACTGTCGAGACCCCGTTCCTCGACGAGAGCAAGCCTGAGTTTGACGAGAACCCGGTAAACCCGGAGTTTGACAGGCTTGTTGATCAAAAAGAAGACATCGAGGTCATCTCTGCCAAGCCCGGCGTCCTAGGCGACGCAGCTGCACAAGTCCTACTGAAAATCTTATATGGTGCTCGTATGGGCCGTTATGATTTAATCCGACCAGTGCAAGCGCTTGCCAGCAGAATCACAAAGTGGAACCAATTGTGCGACAAGAAGCTTCACAGGCTCGTGTCGTACATAAACTCCACCATTGAGTTGCACCTCTATGGATGGGTTGGCGATCGATCTGATATGATCGAAGTCGTCACCTACTGCGATGCTGACCTCGCCGGCGATCGCACCGACGCAAAAAGCACATCCGGGGTCCTTGTGTGCCTCGTTGGCCCCCGCACCTACATGCCCATCACCGCCGTGAGCAAGAAGCAAACTTCCGTATCGAAGTCTACTCCCGAGGCCGAAATTGTCGCCCTTGATCACGGCATTTCCAAAGAGGCCATGATGCTCGCCGCTCTCTGGCACTTTGCCATCGGTCGCGGCTCCTCGGACTCAATCGTGTGTAAGTGCAAAATCAAATATGACGCCTCAATCCCACAACCCATCAGCGTCCTTGAGGACAATGAAGCCGCGTGCAGAATTATCGTCACGGGCAATAACCCGAACATGCGATACATGTCGCGTACCCAACGGGTTGATATCGCATGGCTCAATGAGCGATACAACGACAAGATATTCCGCTTCGTTGCATGCCCCTCGGACTATCAGGGAGCCGACATCCTCACAAAGGCGTGCGTTGACAAGATCGTATGGAGCAAAAATCTCCACACCCTTGGGATGTTCAAGCAGGGGTTTCTGCAATCATATCTCTCCCATCCCACCCAACCCGTGCATATTCCCCCTGCTGCTCCTGCTCTTCCACCAATCAGGGGGGTTCGCGTTGAATCCGATCATGACTCTAAGTTCAACTCCTTCATCAATGACGCCAACATCTCGGATTGCAGGATTTCAATCACCGAGATTAGGGCGTCTGAAAATGACAACCTGACCGTTGTCATTGATTCATCTGTGTTACCACTCCTGCCCCCTCAGTGCGGGCACAGAGTCGTAAAAATCGATCTCGATGATGGAAGCACCGGAGGGATCTCTACGTATCCCGGATTAAAAGGAAAAAGGGATAATTTTGCCGTATTCAATATTTTTCCTTCGTGCCCGGATTCCTGCAAAAGGGATTGGTCCAAGATCAGGAGGTTTCGACAGAAGTGCGACGCACTTACTGCCTCTTCTCTTGCCTTTGCCCTGAGTGCTATACATCACGAATTTGACATTGTTATCGGATTTGGTGGCGACCTACCCGGACTCTGCGTTCAGAAAATCCGCCAATTTATTGATGACCATGACCTATACAGATCTAATCTCTGCAGTTGCCAGGTTGGAGCTTACGGTCACGCCACCGTCATTACTGTTGCCGTGAACAAACGGACTAATGATCGATTGCGCTGTGTACCCTGCTCTATATCGCTTCGAAACGGGAGGAACAACTTCTCTTTTCACGATGTTGCCTGGGAAAGAATTTTCGATGAAATTTTCGGTTGAATGTATTCGATCTCTGTAGAACCTGTGCTCTCTTGTTGCTCGCCATGCAGTGTGAGATGCTCATAAGCGTTTACATGTCGCTTTTTGGCTCTCTCAGCTGAGCACGACTTCCTCGGAAGTCTACATCGGCAAGCAATGCACATTTCCGACTACTTCAAGACAATATGGGACTCCCCTACACACGGGGCTTTGACCTTTGTTTATTCTTGATGGTATTGTCGATCTTGAGATTGTGAACGATTCATCTCTAAATCCAATTGAGCTCCTCTATTTTCACTATTTGCGAGAGCCTGAGTGTTGCACATAGCCGCCCCGCCTCGCGCTTTGGGCCGCTGCTGCAACATTCCCTGGCCCGGGTGACGTGTCCTAGACGGACTTTCCACCCCGGCCTCGACAGCCGATCGGCTGCTGGTGATCTTCACCACCTTCACGCACCGCTGCTGTGCGACCACTGGCGATCTCCATCGCCCTCCTGCACCGCCGCCGGCGGCTGCCTTGGACCACTTCCCACCTCCGCTAATTCTACGCGGGTTCTGTGATATGGCTTCCGCGGAAAGCGGATCGATTACCAGGGCTGGGGCTGAGAAAAGCCTCCCCACACCTTCCAGCGCATCTTCGCTGCGGTTCCCCTACCCCGTCACCGGCCGCGTAAAAGCCGTGGCCAACATCATGCAGAACAGCTTCAACAGCTGGGTTTCCAAGCTCAACGGTCGCGCGGCTTTAAAGGCTGCCCGTTTGAGCGATGTGATCACCGGAGAGCAGGTGGAGACCATGATCAATGGTCTCGTCAAATGTGAGGGCTATGATTCCTTTCCCGCGGATGTTAGGACTAAGATCCTGAATTATCGAAGAGGAAGGGCGGCCAACATAATCGCCCTACTCAAGGACTCTGGTTTCATCGCCACTGAGCACAATGCCCTGACCGCTGCGGCAATCCTCTGCGATGCGATCCCCATCCGTGGCTCTGCCACCCACTACCTCCCTCACGCCCACATTGCGCCGCTCGGGCTCGATGAGACGAGGGATGTCGACCCGGCAGTACACCCCTGCTGTCGACCGTCCGGAGGAGGGTGGTCTTCGTCCATCACGAACGCCGACGGAGAGTTGAAGAAGAACTGGAGGACTGAGTACTCGGCGGTCAAGCAGAACCAGTACCGGAGCTATGTCGGCTTCACAACCGACTGCTATGACATGGGTGATCCGCGCCGTTCCCAACACACGGGAGGCATCAGCAGTTTCACTCAGTACGAGCCCTCCATGGTGAGAAAGTGGCTACAAATGCGCCCTCTTGCTATGTTCGTTCCCCCAGAGATCGTTGTTGATGGCATCTCCCTTATTAAGGATAGAACCTTGGAGGAGATTATCGACATGTGTCAGGATAGGACCACCAGCAGATCGATCGACCATCTGCCATCCATGGAGGCCTACGGCGGGAGCATTTGCGGAGCACATGACCTCTGAACTGAAGGTCGCAACCGTGCTTGACCAGTTCTTCCTGTGGAACAAGGTTGAGAGGCTCGCCACCCCCGGGGTGACCAACGTGGCCCATGACTACGGCATCACGGCAGGCGAGGGGTATTGGATCGTACC
>CAUJNA010001301.1:32500-92055 GCA_963377175.1 Effrenium voratum | reverse complement strand
TCTCCAACGCTTGTCCCCACACTTTGCTATCCCAAATGGATACGCCCAGAGGCGAGCCAAACCACGAACGCGGACCGTTACGCCGCAGTCTTTTGGGCGGTCGCTTCCGCTTTTTAGGCCTTGAGGCACCACAGCATGAGGCCCGACCAAGAAAGTTGGCGCGCGGGCCAAATGACCGGATGAGAAGGTGCTCCGCAGCGCGTATCATGGATTCAGGTCCCCACTGGAAACCACATGCAGGTCCATAGTGGCGTGCGCCGCGCAAGTTTGTATCTCAGAAAAGCGGCATGAGGGGCCTGATGCCGCCAACAAAGTACTAAATGCTCAAAGAGGCGCTGGACTGGGCCAATCCCGTCATTTCTTGTGCGACGCAGCTTTGCAATCCCAATGTACTCAAAGCATTTAGAAAACCAGGCATAAAGGCAATAGTCGTTGCCCCAGGAATTTCCAGAGAAAAGCGTGCGAAACCATCCAATCAAACCTGTAGCGTCAGCAAGATCCCCTTGTAAAGCCGTATGGAAAGTTCCCGGAAGCAGAGGCCACATACGAGAGGCCAATTTGCAAGCGAGGTTCCCTTTGAGCCAGACTAAACTCTTTGTGGCAAAGAGGGTTGCAGTAAGCCTTTGCAAAGGCTCAATCTTCCTCATCCAGCGTGTGTGGGGTGGAATCAGGAAAATGAGCAGAACCTCCAAACAGCACTCACAAAGAAAAGTAAAATGCTGACCATCCCGAGCGAAACATAAATAGTGAAGACCTTCCAACCAAATAAGCTCATGTAGGCGATGGCAAATGTTGTCCAAACCTGCAGGCCGGCGATTTCGGGTAGCCTCTGGCCACTCCATGTCAGAGTTCTGCGATAAAGCAACAAAGGCCGAAGCAATCAAGGAGCACACATAATGCGCGGACACGTGAGTGTACCAATCATTCCCCTCCTTCGCCAGGATCTGCTCCACCAAACGCTTCCGCCGAGCTGGCATAGGCACAGCAAGCCCAAAAAGAAAATGGAAATGGGTATGGAGTACGGAATATGAAAGGCAGCGAAAAAGGTAGGGTCAAATTCGCTGCTCAAGCTTCTCTAGCACCCGTTGCAAAGAGTACAAGCTCTTCGCCGGCTTGTGCTAGGGGAGGCGCTTCTCAGCTTCGTTTTTTCCTTTCACACAGGGCAGTGGTCGGGGCGTCCTTTGAGCACCACTTGCCATGCATGGCCCCAGGCAGTGCTTTCGCAGATGCCTACCCTGCCTGAGCCACGGAAAAGGCATCAAAAATCCGGAATATAAATGTGTTTGACACATGGCACACCTTCAAAAGAATGCAATCACGAATCAAATGACGCCAAAGCGGGACTGTCTCATCTCCAGCTTGTTAGGCCATCAGATGACAAATCTTTGCACAGGAAAGGTGCGCAGTGTCAACGAATGCATTGAAATTCATTCTCAAGCGTTTCTCTGTAAAACGCGAAAGCTGCATTGAAATCAGCCGCTTGGGATCAAAAGTCAATCTGTGTCTGACCAAGTCAAAAACGGAGCAAACCTATGAGGGTGAGCTGTCTGCACGTGGAAATCACTTGCAGTCTTCTGTAATGGCCGGCGTGGCCACCCAAGCCACGTCTCCAAAGCGGAAGCCCGCGAAGCAAGGACTGTGCATGTCAAAGAAACACACATTGTCTTTATCACGCCTCTACAATTGGCGTCTGAAAGTGTCGCATGTAATTGGTGGTGTGCGGTAAATCCCAAGCGATGAGCTACATGTGAATGGAAGTGGAGATACACATCCATGAACAAACAAGCGTTTCACCAAATCTCTGCATCTCTGACGGGGATAGTCAGTATCCGAGCTATCCTTATGGCTCTTCGTGGAAAGGTTGTATCAGTTCGAAAGTCCCAGCCACTGGTTGGATAAAGTAATCCATGTCCTTGAAATGCTTCTCGATACCAATCGCCGTATCGAGGCTACCCAGGAGTCCACCAGGATTCCTGCAGTTGTACTGAGCAAATCAGGGGACCGTTGCGTTGATCCAGGCCGCAGAGCATCGTCTTTGTCTGCTATGGCCTTCAGCTCCACAGTGTTGCTGGTGTGGATAAGGTCCTTGGGGTGAACGTGCTGGAGGTCATTGAAACGAGCGCTGCAACCAACCAGGAACCGGGCGAACCCCAGGATGCCAGCACCTCGTGTCTGCTCTTTCCCGGGGCCTCCTGCGTGCCGGGGCCGGTGGCACCCAGGCGATCGTAGCCGGCCCCCTCCTCCAGCGCCCAAATGACCTCTTTGCTGGGGACCACCGCCTTACGCTGTGGCCTGGTGACCGTGTCCGTGAGCGCCTCTTCCAATGAGCTCTTCTTGGACTTGAGGCGATGGAGTTCATCTATCTTGAGCAATCCGAAGGTCTTGGAGAACCACTTGAGGGTGTTCCACACCTGCCGCAACTTGCACGGGGTGACCTCCTCATCGGCGAGCTGGTTGAGGAGAGAGCGGACATGTCGTTCCTGCCATGGAATGACAGTGAAGCCTCTCTTGCGGAGACTCTCGTAGACCAGGCAATGTTGCCTGAGCGTCCGGAACCTGCTGTCCCCCAAGAGGTCCAATGCTTCCTTGCGGAAGTCCTCCCCCAGGATGTCCTGCATGTATGCAATGTGCTCCGCAAAGGGGGCGAAGTGGGCAAGGAGCCGTTCCGCCCATTTTGCGCGCATATGGAGTTCCAGCGCTCGCTGGGTCGTGGGCTCCATTTCCCTGATCTTCCCGGGCCTCCAGTGCCTCCACTTCAGAAGCTCCGGCTGTTGGAGTGGGGGTGGGTCATCTCGCGAAAACCACCTCAGTTGGTCCTGGCGGTCCCATTCATTCTCCAGCGGGGAAAAGTTCTCGCTCAGCTTGCCGTCCGTGAGGAGGAACCATAGGCTGTCCCAAAGGTCGGCCAGGTCCGCCGCGGACAAAGGCTGGGGAAGCCTGCCCGCCGACGCCACCAGGCCGTTGAAGTAGTCCGTTGGTACCACTTGGTCATCTTGGCCGCCCGAGAGTTCCAGGAGCTGAACGAAGCGGATGGCCGGCTCCCCGCCCAGCTGCCTCCCTTCCTCTGCCGTGCCGTGGCGCAGGCACATCAGGACCAGCAGCTCCCCGTCCGTCTGTCTCGGGGAGAAGGACTCATCCGCCAACGTGTCCCACAGGACCCTTGGAATGCGGTCCCAAAGGCGAGTGTAAGGCGGGCGCAAAAGAAACTTTGTAGAGACCCTAGCCATGATGAAAACAGGGGTTCGAGCCTCCTATCGAGCGGCCGGGACCCAACCACGGCACACTGCATGCATGTTCCAACCCCGCTGGATGCCGAGTGCAAATGGGGCAGGCAGGCAGCCTGCAGCCCAACAGGACCCAAGAGTCCACCCCCCGGAAATCCCTAAAAACCACGGAGGGGGGGGGAAGACCAACCCGACGGCGGATTCCCCAAAACCCCCAAGGGGACCTCAGGGGTCAGCCGCAGCCACTTTCTCCAAACTGTGGCCGGTATGGCCCGTCCTTGGGGCAGCCAAAGCGTGCAGCCTCCCGATCGAGGCAAAGCGGCAGTCGTGGTGTGTTGAACAGGGGGGAAACCAAGGTGAAAGATGAACCCAAAAGAAGAACCTTACTCCTCCCCCCACCCGAGACGGGGCCAGAGGCACCCAAATCCCGGTGGGAAGAGATCACACGACTCCACGTCCAAAAGGGTTGTGAGACACTACCTAGCGGCTCTCACCCCTCAAGATCGCCTCCTTTGCCACCGAGTGGATGGCCGCCAGCCCCGACTTCTCCGGGTTGCTCAAGATGACCGACCACAAGGCAGTGGAGACATCCCCCAGGCCATTCGAGGAGCTCGCATTTTCAAGGACTAGCCGCTCGTCCCTGGGTGGCTCCGTCGGCTCCACCCGCTTGTAGAACTCCATCCTGTCCCGGATCCACTGATTATATAGCTTCCGGGGGCTCGTCCATCACCAGCTGCAGGCATGTGGCCTTGTCCTTGTGCCACCCCGTGATCTCGAGCAGCCTGGTCCCCCCACGGCTCGCCCTCCAGAAGCCCTTGCAGAACCTGCACATGTAGCCTCCGGTGGTCTTGAACTTCTCCTTGCCCACCACTTCCCATGCGCTGATGCTGGGCAGGACCAGGCCGCACTCCACGGAGGCCCAAAACACGTGCTTCGTCTCCTTCGGGAAGTGCTTGTTGATGTACTTCCGGCCCGCAACCGCCGTGACCGTGGACGCGGTGATCGGAGGGTACTGCCTGGTACCCTGGTCCGGCGTGCGGAGCGTGGTGTCCGCTCCCCCCAGAATCTTGGCCTTGGGGTCCGATTCCTTAGCCGCTCCGCCCCCGGGGCCAGAGGCACCCAAGGGGGGGGAGCAACCCATCTGCCTGATCCTGGGAGTAGCCCAGCCGGTCGTACAGGGCCCCCGCCTCCTGCGACCTGCTCCACCCAGTCATGGACCACGTTGCAACGCCAGTTGACCTTGACCTCCACCATGGAGGACTTACTCAGGCCCGACACCAGTTTGGTGTACACCGAGTCGAAAGCCCTCAGCGATGACAGCGGAAGGGTGATTCGCTCGTCACAGACCGCCCGGAAGCGCAACGCCTCCTTGCTGTCGTGGACGGGGGCAACCGGGATCTCCATCACCGGCAATGGGCAGTTAACGATGAAATTCTTGGCCGCCAGAAACGTCCCCATCTCCTTGAAGATGTAGCTCCATTCCGCCTTGTTGCTCGGCTTGGGGATTCCCAGGCTCTCCAGGAAGGGGACCGCCTCCTTCCTCATCTGGAGGATGTTGCCCATCCACTTATCCGAGGCCGAGCCCTCCGCATTGCGGCCCCGTCGCTGTGTCTTCACGACCAGCGGGAATGTGGTCCAGGCCGAGTAGATGTACTTGAAGGTGAATCTGTGGGCGTACACCCCCGTCAAGCTCGGCAGGTCCCACGTTCTCGTCTGCCTCGTCCAAAACACTCCATCGCCCTTCGCCCAGAAGATCCCCACCACCTGCTCCGGCGCCGGGCGCTCGCCCCGGTTCACCTGCGCTCGGATCTCCAAGGCCGAGTAGATGACAGGATCGATGTGGTCCTGCTCGCACGTGAGTGGGTGGGTCCTGCGCTCCAGGGCCAAAAGCTCCTCCGGAGTGAGCTTGAATTGCTGGTCCGCGCCCTTGGGGATCTCACCGCTTGAGTGCTTCTTCCAGATCCCCCCAAACATCCGTAGCTCACCTTGGTGCCTCTTCATCGCCCAGAGGAGCAGGGACAGCTTGCCCTCCTCCGAGTCCAGGTCCTGCGGTGGCATTGACTGGTCTTTTCGGGGCCAGTGGCACCCTTGGGGGGCCGGTGTCGCCAGATCGGGCATCTCGTCCAGCAGCGCCTCCTGGTTCCATGGGTTCTGCGCCTCTCTGAGCCTCCGGATGTAGGGGACATACTTCTCCTTGATGTCTCCCACGTTGGGGATGTCCTCGGGGTCATCCAGCTCCAGGGGGCAGAACAGCCCCCTCTCCAGAGCCTGCCTGAGATCATCTGGCCACGCCGACACTTCCAAGCGCTTGAGGGTGGTTAAGCATCCATGCCTGGTTGGTGTCCTGGGTGCGCTTGTTCGCCTCCTGCGCCTCCTGGATGGAGCCCATCGCCTCAGCCAGTGCCTGGCTGGCGTCAATGCCCTTCCCCTCCAGGTACTGGTCTCGCAGCTTGGCCTTGAATCGCTCCAGGTTGACCTTCCTGAGGGCCCGGGCTCCCTCGTTGGCCACCTCCTCTGCCGGCAGGGCCTGCATGCCCTCCTGGAGAGGCGCCAGGATTGCCATCTCATTGTCCAGCATCTCATCCGTGACCAACTCCTTGTGCCGCCGCCTGGCCGAGGACTCCTCCGGGGTCGGTTCCCGGTGCTCCCTCAAGGCCTTATGCAGCTCCTCCTTCTTCCGGATCGCCTGGTCCACCTGGGGGTGGTAGAGCTGGAAGCTCTGAGCCTCCGCCTCCTTCAGGGACCGCTGCACTTTGACCTTGACCTCCTGGTGCTCCCGGACCTTCAACGCCTCATCGTCCGCCTCCGTGGACAGGATCTCCTGCCGGATGTCCACCCGCCTGTTGAGCGGGACCACGTCTGCCATGGTAATCTCCTCTGCCGTGTCCGTTTTCGGAGGAGCTCTCCCCAGGACCGTGCCGTCCACCAGGTTGCGGTCTGCCTGTGCCCGGGTACCACCGGGGCCAGCGGCACCCAGGCTTCTCGATCCCGTTTGATCCAGGTCGGCTGCCCTCCACAAATGAGGTTAAAGTGACGCCTGCCCGCTCAGAGGAGCCGAGGAAGCCTGAAAGGATGCACTCCTGGGTTCGGGCATCTGGCATTGGAGTGGTTGCCTCTGCCACCCTGCTGCGTACGCACACAATGAATTTATGTGTCTGAGGGCTGCATCGAGTCTGTATCCGTTGTTAATGCACGCCTTGTTCTCTGAAATCAGGAGGTCAGACTTCCTCTGCTGATCTGATTCATCGGAACACAAAGATCCGATGAGCCTCGGGGGGAGTCTGGAGGTTCTTCTGGCAAAGATCCGATGAAATAAGGGAGCATCGCTTCTCCTCCACTGCAGCCTTGCAATGGCTGGCTGGAAGGATCAGCAGGTCGGGGAGGTCCACTAACTTGAAGTAGCCAGGACGGCCCTCCACCGGCACAAGGGAGACCGGTTTGTTCACCGGAGCCGAGGTCTTCTGGGAAACCGCCACGAAACCCTAGCCTCTTCGTTGGTGGAGTAGCCTTCTCCGTGGCGTCCGCATCGTCCATGTCCTGGTCCTCCTCATCGGCGGGGCCAGGGGCACCCAAGCCGGAAGTCGGTGTGGAGAAAGCCACACGGAGACGCTCCAGTGCACTGGAGAGGTCGTTCATCACGTCGGTGGCCGAAGCCGACGGGGGGGGCCTCGGGCTCGTCCAACACCAGGCCGGCCGCCACTGCCGCCTCGCGTGTGCGGATGTCCTGGGCCGCCTGGCTGGCCATTTCCACCTCCTCTGAGTGATCTGGTCTCAACTGTGCTCCATCTTATTTTTCTACCAGGTTTGTTGAGGATAACATTGTTGGAGCCCAAGCAGTCTGGAGCAAGTTTGAGACCCACTGACGTTTAGTTCAGATCTATAAGGAAAGCTTGAGTTTGGAATATTTTTCTACGGGGTCACATTATTAACGATGCCTACGCTTCATGCGTTTCAACATTAACAAAAACTAACCAACAAACAAACAAAATGAAACACGACAACAAAACAACAACAAGCAAGCGAGCGAGCAAGCAAGGGAGGCAGGCAGGCAGGCAGGCAGGCAGGCAGGCAGGCAGGCAGGCAGGCAGGCAGGCAGGCAGGCAGGCAGGCAGGCAGGCAGGCAGGCAGGCAGGCAGGCAGGCAGGCAGGCAGGCAGGCAGGCAGGCAAGCAAGCAAGCAAGCAAGCAAGCAAGCAAGCAAACACACATGCGAACACACATAAACAAATACACAAACACACTCTCTTACTATTCATCAACAAATTTGACGGCAAGCATGTTGCCAAGTCAAGTCACAGCAAGTACCCCCCCCCCCTCCCCTTCTGGAAACAAACAACAACACAACACAAGGACAAAGTTCAAGCTCACATTTGGGTGTTCAATGTTTTTTTTCTATTCAGATCATGAAGCCACAAAACGAAAACGGCAAACCATGAAGCACGGTCAACGTTAAGGCCCCACATGGGACAACCAGTGAATCCCCTCCATGTCCCAAAAAACATAGACTACTTCTCACTTCCTGAGTGGATAGGCCATCAACAAACAGGTTCTTTATTCACCACCAAAATGGTCTCTGCACACTTCCTGAGTGGATTGGCCGCAACAAATCCGAACTTTTCGCTTGCCACCAAGATGGTCTCCCTCAAAAAGTCTAAAGTCAAGCTCGGGAAGTGAGTCGAATCAAAACCTGGTGTCACAATGGTCTACCCAGAACCATGTGAAGAATTCTAAGGCGTTCGCACCCATTTCGGTCTGGCATTTCCCTTACTACCCTCCAACTACCCTGGTATTGATTGTGACTCAAGTGAGACTGGAGACTTTAGCCGAAGGCTATCCTTCAAGTCTTCCAGGATAGCCAGAGCCACGTTCCACGGCGCATCTTCGCAACTGGCCAGCAGCCTGAGTCGAGTCTCTGGGAAGGTCTCCGGGACTGAAACATGAAAACCCTCCGGCAAAGCGCTTGAATAGCCAGCCGAAAAAGAAAAACCAGAGGATCCATTGATCTGAGAAGCAGCGGCCAACAAAGGTTGATGATTTTTCTTAGTTGTTGATTGTGTTTCTTGTTGTTGGTTCGTTTTTAGCTGTTGATTGAGCGCCATCTTCCAAGAAAACCACCCTTTAAAGACCAAAGGACCAATCGGGGGGTTCCCTATAGTGGTGACTGGGATTCATGGTGCGCCGTGCTTGCAAGTCGCTGCCCTTCTCTGTGCGTGTTAGGGAGCTGCGGAAACCTTTCGTGTGGGATATATGGAAAGAGAGATGCTCACACAACTAGGTCCTCCTTAGACAGAGGTTAGAATGTTTTAGTAGGGCAACCCTCCCCCAAAAAAGGGGTAAAAGGGCACTACTGGGGGACCTAGACAAGGTTCCTGCCAATTGGGTATGATACTGAAAACCTTTCACGACGCCTCCGCCCGCGAAACAGACACAGGCCCCAACATATGCTAGGCCGTGCCACAAATCCTTCAACGCCCTTCAGAAACTCATTGGTCTTCCGCAGGGTTTCCATTTTGAAGGCCCTTCAGTAGCTTAGCTTGCTCAGCCGCTTTTGTCGCTCTTTGGATTAAGCATGGGACCACTGGCACAAGGCGGCAACCTGAACATCCGACAATTCTCAACACATGCCGGAAAACACGCATACTAGCATCTACTTGGTTTCGCCCATAGGCATTTGTTTGGTAAAAGACATATCGATGACCCCACTCTGAACCAGTGGACTTACCAAGCTAGCCGATCCAAAGGACACCTGTGGATGGTTGCGAAATCCATGCAACGCACCACCCAAGAAACCCAACGGAATGGTCGGATTTTTCTGCAAAAACCAACAAACAATGGTTGGCCCATTGCTTCGACAGTATGGTTTTGCCGCAAAGAAACACCGACCCGAAAGGGAAACCCAAGATCTGCTTTTGATGGAGCCTCAAACCTCGCTCAGGAAGCAGCGACTGCTATATCCAGCATCGGAACCCATGGGCGCTAAAAAGGGGTCTAGCAACTACAAGAACTACATCTCCCCTGTTGGGTTCCCGGAAAAAATAAAAAGAGGGGACCCAACAAGGCATTTGTCAAATTAGGGGACCCCAAATGTCCCTGTAGTCCAAACAGCTAGTCTAGTTGGCGCTCAAATTTGGCTATGCGTCAAAATAGGGAGACCTTCCAAACATGGGGGCCGGCTTTCCTGTTCAACCAACAAACCGCGTAGCCTGAAACACCCCGCCGCGGGGCGCATTGAAATCGTCCACGAGCAGCGGCCCCTTCGCCGCGGAAAGCTCCGCGAGACGAAGCGCGAGGGGCCACTCAGCGGCTTGGCAGGCGCTGATGCAGGAGTTGAAGCTCACCCGGTCCTCACGGACGGTTTTCTTGCCATACCGGCATACCAACATACCGACATATACTATTAACACACCGGCAAACCAACGTACCAACCACGCTGCTTTTCAGGGGTCACAGGATTTCCCCGAGTCAAACGTTGATCAACTTAACAGGTGGTTTCCATTGGAAACTCACACTGTTGGAGAGAACCTGTTTCTTCCAGTTCCCACTAGTAGGAAAAACCAGGTGAATCTACCTGTTGGTTCTACATGATGCTTTCTCCCCGGTTGCCTACCACAGTGGGAACTGGATCCCCCAGAAAGTGCGGCAACCGTTTTCAGCGGAAGCCGAGAGCAAAGCCGCTGGTCCAGTTGAGAGGCGTGCCTTTCTTGGGGGTCACTGGAGATTTCCCCGAGTCAAAAGTTGCAATTGACTGGTGGGATTTTTGCATTGACACTGCTTGCTGTTGGACGGAAACCAACGGTTTTTTCTTGCCGGGCAGCCGGCCTTCCTCGTGATGGTTTGGGATGGTGTAGAGGTTGGGGTGGGAAACCTCAATGAAGAACTACGAATTCAAAGCCCCAAACCACTAACTGGGCGGTCAGGGTTCGAGGCAAAATGCAGAAAAACATTCCAGCACATTGATTTTTTGGCTGATCGGTGGATTTCGAGGACCCTGGTCAATTGAATGATTCTATAGTCTAGGGGTCGATTCCTTTTCCATTCTGTTCAATGGCTCTTTTCCATCATCGGATCCACTTTCCCTTTAAGACATTTTTCGATGGAAGGATCCCTGGAAAGAACAGGGAAGGTACCCCTAGAATAGTGAGTATCAATCAGTTAGCACACCCAGCCAACAGCAATTTCGAGATACCTCGGCAAATGAGTGAGCCGCAAATTGACGGCCAATCACTGGTACCTGTTCTATTCTCAAGGCTCCTTTTTAGAACATGGACCAAACTGCAGGAAGAACATGGGTGCTTTGTGAAAACAACGATTTGGGAATCAACTTGTACGGTTGGAAAGCTAGGGAACCCTTGAGGAAAACGCGTTAGCCAACAAACTCACAATCATGGAAGCCCATAGAACATCCCAAAGGCCCTTTCTTCCCGATGCTTCCTGGTTGAGCTGAGATTGCAGCTTCGGCTATGAATTGTGGGGGGGAACCCCTGAAACGTGGTTCATGTCTCTCCCCACTGAATTCTGATGCACTGAATTCTGATGAAAGGGTAAGTTTTTCAGATTAGGTTCCTCATTCGTTGGGAACCAGCCATGTTCCTTTGCTTCTAAAAGCCTTCGGTTGCCGCCTAATAAACTTCGCCTATAGGGGGTGGTCTGAGTGCCCACGAAAGCGCTAAAGGGGACGCCCCCCCGTGTGTCAAAATCAACCAATGGCTCAGCAGGGGAAAGGAAACGCTGGGTTTGTCAGACGCACTTCCGATCGAGTGGATGGGCCAAAACCAGCAACCAACCTATTTACCATGAAAACTCTCCAGACCCCAAACAAAAATGGCGAAAGTCCGAAACGGAACTCGTTGCGAAGTGGCCAATAAACGTCACAACCTTCTGGGGGCCGAACAAACAACTTACTTACATCCTGGTTCTGGGCAATCATTTGGGGAAACCCACCCCATTCCACCAAACCAATCCAACGACCCCTTTTGAAGTCTTAAGCTGAACTAGCTGGCTCTGACGGGACTTGCTAGCCTCTTACCCCTTTTTGATTTCCACTCCAGACCTTCAATTGGGGGTGTCTTGTTGTCGACGGTGTATGCCTTTGTTGTTGGATTAAAGCGAAACCAAAAGGACAACCGATGCCGTTTCACTCTGGGTCTAAAATGGTATCCACAATCGAACCCTGGGGGTGTGGAAACATGGACTAAAACCTGCGGTCCATATCCTGGTGCACCAGTTAATTTTTGACCCATACTCATTTTGGGGGGCTCAACCTCCAAAACTGGTCCAGACCTTCAAAAAGCGTCAGATGCCAGCCTGGTTCAACCCAAATTCACCAACGGGGACCTTCCAGCCGCGTCTCAAAAAGCCGACGACGCGACGCCAAAACGTCGGCGCAAGTCCCGTCCGCGTCGTCGCGGTGGAGCAGCGTGGCCAGCGCCGGCTGCCAGGCCCGCAGCTTCTCGCAGGCGCTCAAGGCGGAGTTCGCGCCTCGCGTCGCGCTTCGCGCTTCGCGCGTGGTCGGTTGTTTGAACCCTAACCCAAACGGGGATATGGCGCCGGGCGCAAAAAAAGCTGTATGACTTTTCCAGCCCCCCTACTGATTGAAAGGAGGAGAAGTGACAATGAGACAAACAAAATAAAACATGGCAACTGTGAAGTTCCGTTGAACCACTGAATGATTCGGCCAGCAGCCGGGTCCCAACAACTGCTTTTTGGACTGCCAGGGGATTTTGGACTCGGGAGAAAACCGTTGTTGGGGGGTGCTGGGGGGTGTCTTCTTTTGAGTTGCCCGTTTTGGTTGGAGATCTGGCGAAGATCAAGGTGGGAAAGACATATTCCAGAGGGCATGTTACCATCTCCCGGATCAAATTAATGGCCAAGCATATGTGAAGAGAACATGTGTGATCCCTGCATAATTGGCCCGAATCAGTCTCGCGATTTTGCCGCTTCCTCCCAGAGACATTGTCGAAGCCAACCAGGGACAACCCCTATCAAATGTTGCTTTGCCTCCTTTAAGTAGACACAACTTTGACCCACATTGACCTACACTTCTGCGCAGTCTTCGAGTACATCAGCCGAAGGACCGCCCCAGAGATGGACCGAGTCCAATGGGCTGTGAAACAGTCAGAGAAGCGGGGGGGTCCTTGAGGGCTCAACGACTGCCAGCTTGGCCTTGGCTTTTGCTTGCAGTGATTTATGTCTTGTTGGTGCTTGAAGACACATTTTCCAACAGGTAGGCCAAAGAACCACCAAATGCATTTCTTCCGTCAAACACTGCACCAAACGGAAACCAAAATATGATATTGGTGCAGCAAGCACGGAAGAAACAAATCCGCCCTGTGGGAAGGTAGCTCTTAGGGCCTTGCCAGTGCAGAGCCACATAGTTTTGGCGCTGGGGTTTAGACAAAAGACTCTTTATGACGCTGCTCCACACTTGGCCTCGCCTCAAAACAACCAAAAAACACAATGCTTTGGAGACCCCAGCAATGGGTTTCGATTGGAACATCGTATTTCTCATGTGAAGATCATCCCGCCAAAAGGAGACTCGCTTTCCATTGGCCTGAAAGGGGATGCTTAAAACCACCCTGCTGGGGTGAAATTTCGGAACCCTGTTCTTGGTTGCTGTTGACCGCTCTGCAAAAAGTCTTTAGCCGTTTGTGCGGTCCAATCTGGAAAATACACAAATCTGCAACCAACAAGTTGAAGCACACAAGTCCGAACCCAAAAAATCCATCAAGTCTGGCATTAAGCGGCATTTTGCGGTTACCCCGTTCAGTTCTTGGTTCGAGGGAAAACGCCGGGTGCGGCACCCGGTCACCCGGTCCCCTCGGCTCAGCTCGCCGCAGATCTGCGAGGGCGTCGCTGCGTGCTGCAGCTGCAGCGCCAGGTCCCAGCGGCTGCTTCCGATGGCGCCGGCCCAGGCCACCGCGTCCTTCAGACAGGTGCCATCGTCGCAAGAGACAAACGCCAGCAGATGCACATGGTGCGTCCTCTGTTTTCTTTGTTTCCTGTTGTTATTTAAACTTTCTCGGAAAGGGATGCGAAAATACCAGCAGTATACGGGTATGTCACCTCACCGATCCAGTGGATGGGCCAAAGGTATGAAGAACTCTTGGTTTACCACTAGAATGGTTCAAACCCAAAAGTGACTAAAGTCCAGGAGTCTGTGTTCACATGAGGTTTGCTCAAAATCAATAGTGTATGTTGGCTGGATCCAAGGCGTTGTACACGGTTTGACACAAAATCTGGCGAGTACAAGCGCGCAAGTCCGAGTGGAGTGTGCGAGTAAGGCGTGAGTGTGCTCGAGGTGCGAGTGGAACGAGAGAGCAAGCGGACAAGTGGACGCGTGACTCGAGCACTTGCACGCCCTACTCGCACACTGGACTCGCGCACTCGTCCAAAAGCCCCTCGCACACAATCAGGCAAATACGCCTGAAACGGGTACCCGTTTGCAGCTTCTTGGCTCCAGCTAAAGTAGACGGTTCATATTAAGGGATGAGCGGACCCACAAATTTCCATAAATACCGAGGGACTCGCCAAATGTCCCATGTCCTCTTGCGGGAAGAAGTACATTCTACCATGGCTCATGGTCTGCCTAGCATTAAAGGCGATTAAGTGCTCATCTTCTTGATTGTATAAAGCTATCTTCCCTCCTGGCGGCTTTGAGGGAAATCACCTGTTTGAGGGTCCTTGGACGCCACAACACACAAGGCCAACTTGGAGATATTCTCACATCTGTTTTTGGCTGACCGTTTTGCTGGGCCAGTTTTCAGGTCCCTTCCAATATCAGAAAAACCAAAAGGTCAAAGGGTCGGGTGTGTTATTTTTGTTGGGCTTCTTGTTGGGGATTCCCTTAAAACCAAACCAAAGGGGACTCTTCCCCCCAAAAAACACGAGCCGTCCAGGGCGATTCGCTTTGGGCAAGTGAGATTAAGGTTATGGTTGCTGCAACGACCCCCCTGCAACAAGTGAACTAACTTTTTGTGGGTCCAATTCGGAAAATCCACAAAGATTTTGCACCAACAAGACGAAAGTCCAAAGATCCGTTACCAAATAGCCGAAAAGATATAGCCCGGATGCCAACTACGCATGTAGCTAGCCCTTGAACCTTTTCTCATGGGTTTCTACAGGTTGGTTCCCTTGGTGGCCCAAAATCACGTGTACCAACATGGCACCAAAGGGTAAATGGCACCAAAGACGCAAACCCGCGCAACTGCCCTGGCTCCCAAAAAAATGAGCCATACATCCATATACTATGAAGGAAAAACTTGTGGTCCCGGTCCCCCGCAGAGAATTGTGGGCCTCGGATTCCGAGAAAATCAAAATCGAAACTGGAAAACTTGTGAAGATTCTCTGCAGCCCATTTTGGGGCGCCCCAGACTCCGGGGCACATTCAACTCGAAATTTCAACGTCCGAGGCGCGTCCAGGCGCGAGCGCACCAGCTGGCCCAGCAACACGACACCCGTTGCCCAGGGCGCTGCCATGGCGCTGAAAGCCACGGCCTCCACCTGGGCCGACAGCGCTATGGTGATCTTCCCGGGTTGAGGGTTGATGACAACCAACCTTTTCTTTTTATGGGGGGCGGGGGGTGGCAAACATATAGGGAAAACCGACAGCCATGGTAATTTGCCCGGGTTGTCATGAAAGCCCACCCTTTTTGGGGGGCAACAACCAACAGGGAAAAAAAAGAAGAAGCCATTTTGGGGGTCTCCACCAAAGAGGCACGAAGTTGATCCCCTTTCTGTTCTACATGGGTGTGATTTTAATAGAGCTGACATTCATGTCGTTCCCAATTCAAATTCATAGCTACATTGGGCAAATGGGTCTGTGCTTCTTTTTGTTGGTGAGGGGGCCCTTCTTGAGGCTGGGTAAAAAAGGGAAACCAGAAAAGGGAAACAACCATTTTGGGGTCTAAGAAAAGATACCCTTTTGGTTTGGTTTCCTTTTGGGTTTCCTTTTGAGCTTTACCGGTTTAACAGAAAACATCGAAGGTAATTCACCTCGCATGGTGGTTGCAATAATGAATCAACATTCAAATATAATCAAGTCTACAAATCTAAGAATGCTCAACGAATAGAATCTCAACGTAGTGGTGGTTTTGCAGTGGGAACCCATGGTCAAATAACATGTCCTCCTAAAACTAAAGCTACAGCTACAAATGCTAAATGACATAGTGTCCCAGCATTGGGACAGCAGTGGATTGAAATTGAACATGTAATGTCTAAGTGCAAGTTAAATAAACTTAGCCTACAACTACCAACGAATAGTGTTCCAACGTTGGGACATTCTTTTGGTCTAGCATTGGGAATGCAAGTCAAACAAACCTAAGTCTGCGAATACTCGGCAAATAGTGTCCCAACAGTGGGACAGTGCTGGTTTGGTATTGGGCATGCAATTTCTTAGTGCACTTTGAAGCAGTTAATAGCCTACAACGACTACTCAACGAGTTGTGTCCGCACGTTGGGACAGTATTGGTTTAGTACTGGAAAGGCCATTTAATAAATACAAATTCAAGGAGCAAGGCCCAACACATGCTAAACAAATGGGGGGCGTCTTTGTTGAGGCTCTCGTTTAAAGGAAAACCCTTCAGGACAACCATTTGGGGGTCCGATGCCTCGAGCGCAAACACACACACAAATAGTTGTCTGAACATGTGAGCCTCGCGCGGCCGAGGCTCGCCGGACCAAACGAAGCGATCCGACACCGGGACAGTCAAACGGCTGTTTGACGGTTGAAAGGGAAACAGGACACCAAGAAATCCCTCCCTAACGGGGGAGGTTGAGGAGAGTGAGGTATGAAAACTGGTGTTCCATTTAATCAGGGAAACCAACTTGCAGGGAAATTCGGGGGAACCGGGGCTACGGGAGGATTCCCCCTAAATGCAGGACTAAGGTTGAGATTTGGGAAATGAATTCGCCAAGGGGAATAATTACACCCCCGCTTGTTCGTTGGTCCAAACTTAGGCTTCTCTGCGCTTTTTTTTTTGGGACTTGGTCCCGGTGCGCAATCCAATCTGTTGGCTCTTGGGACTCGGTCGGCGGTTTGCAGGTCGCGCTTTGCGCCTAGCTGAGACAGTCAATGGTATATAGATAGGCGTTCCTTTCACCTTGTGCGCACAACTTGTTTTCGTAACCTTCCAATCGCTCGATTCCTCAGGGACTGACTAGATTTGGCTAGTGCCCCTGGCTGCACATAGCCCATTTACCTCATCTATGTCCCCTTGCAAAACAAAGGCCGATCTCATATTGCCCCCTGTCGTCTTAAGTACCTTTTTTTCACTTCTTGCCATCCCCACCCCCTTAAGAATGGAATTGGGAAGGGACCCCTGGAATCCCATTTCTGGTTCCGTGTTCACTTTTGCGGGGCAGACTGGATACACGGATTTGGGGGGGACCCCGGATCACGACTGCTGCGAAGGTCCGCCTGTGGCAGCCATGCCAGCGCGGTCTGCCATGGCGCCGAGGCGAGCGCCTGGTTGCGGCTCAAGGCGTCAGGCTCCACCTGAGCCGATCCCCGGCTCAGTCGCCCCGTTTGGACCTGGAAATCAACGGCTCCTGGGGGTCCCGAACCCTCAAACTACGGGGAAATCACCCTGAAATGTTGGAGCGGTAAAAAAAGGTTTGAGTGATTTTTGAGGGTTCAGGTTGACCTTTTCGGGCTTAAGTAATAATGGGAACCCAACAAAGGGGAAACTAAAAATTCAAAAGTCAAAAGAATGGTTTTAGGCAAGGGAGCCAATCCAAGCAGCTTGGGTCCTTCGCAGTTGTTTGGTGCCCGCCGACTGCGAGAAAACCTTTAAATCCCACTTCCTGGTTTCATTGATGGGTCTACAAAGGGTAAGGCTCGTGTGCGTCTTTACAACCATAGTGGGTGTGCTTTGTTGTAGGGGACCGCCCCCCCCCGCCCCAAATGAGTGGTTTTAACCTGTTGGTGGCCACTCAACACAAAGATACTTACCACCTCTTCAAAGACAAACCAACTATTTGGTGGACCTCTGTAGAAACCAATCCAAAAATCAAAGCGACTCAAAACCAAACCTATGAAGATACTTCGAAGACGCTTCAAAGAAACAAATCAACGGAAGAACATAACCAACACATGTGGGTAAATCTTCAAGGGGAAACTCAAGCTTGGTGCTAAGTGGGGAGTCTGGAAATATTTTAAAATACAGAATTCCCCATTCCCTTTTGGATTCCCTTCGGCTACATTGAAATGTTTTCTCATTCACCCGCAACAAAGAAACATTCATCTGGCGCGAGGCAAACCAAAACCCTTTCGCGAGCAAGTTGGCAGCGAGGCATTGGCGTTTTGACCCCCGGATGCCGTATACAAAGAAATTCAACCACATCCGACCACAAAATCCTGTTAAACTACGGCAAATTTACAAGGTTTCCAACTTGCTCCCGCAAGACGCCGTGGGAACAACTAGATCCTCAATTCTTGGTTGGTTTTGAAGGGAAGATCCCCCAACAAAAAAGTTGCGACAAGCTGAGGTGGTTCCCCAGTGACCCCTGGAACCCTTCACACTAGCCCGCCGCCAGCCCGCAGCCGCTCCGAACCACCCCAAAACATTTTTGGACACCGACCCGCATGGGCTCCAAAAAATGGAATCCACCTCGTACAGGACAATGCATGCGTGCAGCAGCCGAAAGCAACCCATGGTGATAAGACCCATTTGTTCGAACTCATTTTGTTAAAACCCATTTGGCACAACCCTTTTGTTAACACCCATTGGGTACAACCTTGTTGTTGAAGCACAGTTGTTAACAACCGTTTTGTTCGAACCCATTGAACGAATCGCTCGGAAACCCAGAGGAACACAGCTCAGCTCGCGCCTCTCGCTGCATCTGCCTCAGCACCTGCAGGGCGTGAGGCCAAACCGCACTGAGCGCGGGCTGAAATGTGCGGCAGTCCAAGGCCGCCTCGGTTGGCCGTCCCCAAGCTGAAGTAAGCTGTGGATGGTTGCGAAATCCATGCAACGCACCAGGGAAACCAGATTGTTGGTATTTATCAGGGGAAGCATCATTCCAGGGTGTCTTAGGTGGTGCAGGATTTCGTCCATCCACAAATCCACGGTATGGGGTGTTGGAGCCATTTTCGTGTCAAGGGAATCCCATTCACAGAGACAAAGTAGTGGGGGCGGTCCATGGCGCCACCGCAATAGTGAAATGCTCCACAACCAGTCTCTGGTTGGTTGGCTAGTTGCTTGGCTAGTTGGTTGGTTGGCTGGCTGGCTGGTTGGTGGTTGGTTGGTTGGTTGGTTGGTTGGTTGGCTGGCTGGCTGGCTGGCACTCTGGTAAATAGAAACAAAGACCAGAACCTGCGTAACCCCAGCAGGTTAATTTTTGAGCCACACCCATTTGTTTTGGGTGCTGTGTTTTTTGTATTTCCCTTGTTTTGAAAGGGAATCGATTTCACCTCTGGCAAAGGAAACCCTGGAATGGATTGTACCCCTGTGAATACCAACCAACAATGGTTTCAACCATGGTTTCAAAGTGTCCACAGTACGTGTATTTCTTCCAAGGGACCGCAAAGGGGGGTACTTGCTTCCTCCCCCCCTGTCCAACTTAGCCACCTTCAGCCTTTGTGCTGCCTCGGCCAACCACTTTGCGCGCAAGTGCGGAAATTTGCGCGATAGTACGGGCTGGCATGGGGCTGAAAATTCACAAAGCTTCACCTGACAGCGAACAAAAAGTGGATGCGGGCACATTGCTGGAACAAACGTGCAAACCCCAAGCCAAAACTTGCGGGCTTGGAGCTGTTGATGGAGGTTGGAGCTAGTACGCGGGTTGCAAAATCAATGACCACAAAATGTCAAGTCCAGGTGATAGGCGGCACTTGCGTCGCATGCCACATGTGCAGCTAAATGCCTGTCTAAACCAGGCCTGGGTTGAGCAAAAAGAAGGGCTAGTTAAGATGTAAGTCTGCGACAAAGGCCTTGTCGATGTCGTGCTTCACTAGGCGGTCAGACTGCTCAAGCACTGGATCTTCCACAGCAGCTGTTCATGGGTACATCCACTCGATTTTTGAAGCTTTACCAACGCTACTGGATCATTAGTGGCCGCTGGAAGCCCGTGAGGTTTCTTGGGAGGCTTTGGGCTACGAACAGGAAGGGCCTCTTATCTTGTTGACCCTTTATCGGTCAACATCTAGCATTGGCGCGCTGATACACGTCCGCAGCGAATATCTAAGGCTGAAACTGCACCGTTGACTGCAAGACAGGAAAAAAGTGTGCTGTCAAGTTTTCAGGTGGAATCGATTGGAAGGCGGAAGGGGCCACTCTTGTTGTGCGATAGTACCAGAAATTTGCTCGCTGGCATGGGGCTAAAAATCGACAAAGTTTCACGTGACAGCGACTTGTATCAACAAAAAGTGGATGCGGGCACATTGCTGGAACAAACGTGCAAACCCCAAGCCAAAACTTGCGGGCTTGGAGCTGTTGATGGAGGTTGGAGCTAGTACGCGGGTTGCAAAATCAATGACCACAAAATGTCAAGTCCAGGTGATCGGCTAAATGCCGTGAAGCTAAATGCCATGAAGCTAAATGCCATGAAGCTAAATGCCATGAAGCTAAATGCCTGTCTAAACCAGGCCAGGGTTGAGCAAAAAGAAATGCCCAAACAAAGATACCATGTGAAGGTCACACCCGGAGGTTCCGACTTTTTGCACCCAAGAACGAATTGGAGCACATGACCAGGGGAATGTCTAGAATATTCCCCCCAAAGTGACTAAAGTCCAACTCAGGATGTGAGGCTGGTTGATTTTAAAGGCACACGTCCTCCCACGGTGAAAAGGAAAGACCGCTGGGTGTGGGGAGAATCTTTCCGGTTGGATGGAAATCCAGGGCAGTCACCAGCAGGCAATGGTGTCTTTGGAAGTTCATCCATCCCAACTGGCGAAGCGGAGTATTGAAACATCAACGAGCTTGGTTTAGACTCAGAAGAGCAACCCACCATTCTTATGGTTCAAAGCACTAGTCTTAGTTTGACATCACCAAACAAAAAAAGCATCCCCCGTACTGTGGATGCACGAAATTCTGCACCTAAGAATGCCGCGGAGAAACCCTGGAATCATTTGATTCCTCAAAAAAACAAAAAACGTAGAAACCCTGGGCTGTGGGATGATCCGATTCCTCTAGAAGAATTACCATAGCTACATTCTGGTTTCAATTCGCTTCAGGTTTCAATTTCGGGTTTCCAACGGGCTGTCGCGTAACCCAGCCCCCTGGCAACTCACGCGCTCTCTGCCGTGCGGAGCGTCCCCCTGGCACCGCCGGCGCCGCAGCCTCGCCAGGCCCCGCGCCCAGGCGGAGGTCGCGGCGGTGTCGGCGGTCAGGGCGTTCCACGCCACGAGGCCCCGCTGGATCTGCCTCGAGGCTGAAACTGGCGGCGAAAAACCGAAGCGGAGAAGCCGCGGGGGCGAAGTGAGCGGTGAATTTTTCAAGAGGGGCCTGGTATTCGAGGGAACCCTGTTTTTTGGGTGGTGTTGAAGGAAAACCAACAGGGAGAACCACCCTTTTGGGAGGAGGGCGTTGTTCCAGAAAGACAGACCTTAATAAAGGGAAGGGCAGCTCACACCTTTTTTGGTAGGCAACCCTCAAACTTGGTTCAGACCATCAGTTTTGCCGTTTGGGTGGTACAGGTAAGGTAGGCCGGAACCATCCCGGATCTCGGATAGGGGTAGCTCGCCTGACCCCAAACACATCTTTGTACCATGTGGGAACCTTCGATCATTTGTTTCAAGGGGCTCTTTCTCGGGCGCCGTGACTGTTCTAGCAAGATGGTAGCTAATCCCTGTTGAACAACTGCAACAAGGATCTCTCTTCTTTTGGGGGTACCCCTTTTGAAGTGGTTTTAAGCGGAAAACCAACAGGGTTTTCAACAGTTGCTTTTTTTTGGGGGGGGGGCTCCAACCTAAAAACAACGAGCCGCCATAGCCGCCCACAAAGAGGACCACCCCACCCCCACCACCCCCCAGCCCCAGCCCCAGCCCCCCCCCTGCCGCACCAGTCCCGCCGGCCCTGGCCTGCGCGGCATCTCCAGCAGCAGCTCCTCCGCCGAGCGCCAGGCCACGGACATGCTGCCGAAGCTCACCTGGACGCCAAGCTGACCGTCGCAGGCGTGACAGGCCCAAGAACCCCCCCCCTGCCATGGACACACCTAGAGTCTATTTTGCAACCAAGAACCCTGAAAAACCAATACCCTAAAAGATGGAGGTCGCCAAATAGACACCAAGTGTCCACCATACCCCCCCCCGAAGCCAAATGGCAACCTCCATTTGCGGATACCTGGAAGCCAAAAAAACATGTCCAAGAGTGATAGATTCCCTTTGAAACCAACAGTGGACAATGAGCAACGTACAGGGACAGCCAATTACAGCATGGTCGTACCGGCAATGCTAAGCATATCAGGGGACACCAGGGTACTGCTCACTCAGAGGCAGCCGCTTGACCCTCCTTGATCCCGAAATAGAAGCAAAGCAGCCATTAGAACCGCAACATCAAAATAGGTGGCACGTGGATGTGCCACGCCAAAATGGCTCGCCATAGGTTATGCAACCCATGGCCATACAGTTCCACCATCTTAGAGTCGACCTTCACCAGAGGGGCTCTTCATGGTGCATGTTTCCTTTCAATTCGCCAGCGGCGGTACGAACCACCAGAAGCTGGGGGGAAATGTGTCCGATGGCGGATTCCGCTTGGCTCTGCCCTTACCGACCAAAACCCAGGGGTCACGGTCCCACCCCCCAAGCAAAAAACAAAACGCCTGGATGGCCAGTGTTTTTTCCCATGCACTTTACCCCAAACACCAGCATCAGTGACTCAAAAAAGGCGATCGCAACTTGGCCATCTACCTAGAGTCTCCTTCCGACCCTTTAAAAATGGGGTCATTACCCTAAATACTGGGGTCACGGACCTATTTTTAAGGGTCAGAAGGCCACCCACCCACCCACCCTCCCTCCCACCCACCCTCCCACCCACCCAGCGCCTGGTCCGGCTCCAGGACGCGGCAGGCCATGGCGCGCAGCAGACGCAGCGCCTGAGCCCAGGCGCCGACCGCGGAGCGCAGGGCCGCGTTGAAGCCCGGCAGGTCCGCCCCAAGGAGCCTGGGATGGCCGTGGCCGTGGGACGGAGGCCCTTTGTCACCTTTAAAGGGGGGGCCAAAAACATGGGGTGTGTCGCAACATAGAATATATACCAGGCCCTTTTTTGGATGGTGGGTTTGTCTTGGAAACCAGAAGGAAACCACATCAATTCCTGAGTGGACTGGCAAACAAAAAGCAAAAACTCTTTGTTTACCACTAAACTGGTCTTCCGGAAAAAAAAAAAAAAAAAAACTCAAGTCCAGGAACTCAGGGAGTGAGTGAAGGCATTGGAGGGGTTCCCAATTTTGAGAAACACCCTCCTCTTGTGCCAAATGGCTTCCTGATGGGTTGTAACATCTTTTGGGGAGATACGGGGAACCCAGAGCAGACTCAAACCCAGGAATTGGATTCCCCGTGGGACCAACTTATGTAACTGGGTTTGAGTCAGAAAACTGGGGAATAAGGCGGGGCCGAGCGTGAGGGAACATGTGGATGGGAGTTGGTGGGTTGTCCCAGTCTTCACTTGGGCCTCAGCGACCCGAAATCATAGCTGGGGAGAAAGTCGATAGCTGGAAGCAAACGGTCAACCAAAAGGAGAGAACCACCTCAAAAAACGCGCGAGCCAGTCTAATATGTAGTATGTCCCCTTTCTTCATGAAACTCAAGGGAAGCTCAAACACTGGCATTTCTTGTCGCATATCACAGCTATTGGTCCCTTGAAAGGAATCCAACAACTAAACCCCTCATTGTGGGACATGGGGATGGGTTGTCTGTTCTGAACCCCCGCCCCCCCCAAAAAAATGGCGGCACTCCTTTTGGTGTCCCTTGAAAACCAAAGCCAGCGGCTGTTGGGCATGTGATTTGTGATACAAAAACAAGCCAAAAATCACTGGGGGGTGCTCTCCTGGAACCTTTTGGGGGTCCCAACTCAGAACCAGACCTTTCCACTGCCGGGCTTCTGCTCCTGGCCCCGAGACCTCCAAAACTCACCCAACTTGGATAGGAACACTGGGAAACTGCTTGAAGGTCTGGGTGCAAACGGTCAGTGACTATTAGTATTCAGAAAAAGGAAAAACAAATTCCATTTCTCGTTGGGGGGACAAAACAAACAAATCACGTGGCCACTTTGAATCACTCAGTGAACGAAAACACACCTTGCGTGTTTGAAGCGAACCCGCCGAAACTGAGGTCTGCGCATGCACAACGCCTCCTTCCAGTGCTGGGCTCGGCTGCACAAATAGGCTATGCAGTTCCAGGTCACTGCATCCTGGGTCACAATATGAATCGATCGGCGAAAATCAGAGACCGAAGCATTGCACACGTGATTCACCTTGTGCTCATGAGGTCATTTGGGTTGAAAGTACTTTGCAACTCCATTCTGATGATATGCTTCGGCCTGCCCTTGTATGTCTCAACATGGGTGACACTGCTCGAAACCAACTAGGTGACTTGTAGTCAAGTCAATGCGTGACAGGGGTACATGGTTAGAATGGATAGAATCCTAGGTTCATTGCAGGGCATCTGTTCTTCCAGTGATCTGATAAGAATTCCGCACCATGCTAGGACGGTTGTCAAGTCTTCACCTCCTAAGACGATTTCAGAATCTAATCAACGGGGGAACCGGTTCAATTTCTTTCATTCAGTACTCTTCAGAAAACGACCCGTATATATGGTCCAGGGTGGCCGTGTTGCTTCTCAACACTAGATGACAAGTAGCTGGACGTCCAAAAGGACCCCATTAGAACCTTTAAGAATAAATCCTTACGTTCATCATTAAAAACAAAAAAACTGAAGCCAGCAGCTTCGGAACCTGCCCCTGAAACCGCATGTTCCATTTTGGGCCATTTGCGCCACCGGGAAACCAGGGCAAACCATAACGTTTGTTGGTATTTGCAGGGGAAGCATCAGAAACCAGGGTTTCTTAGGTTCTTAGGTGGGGCAGCGAATCATTCCGTTGGGTTTCTGAACGGCGGTGCGGTGCGAAATGGATTTCGCAACAATTCACAGTATGGACGCTTTGTGCGGCAACGGACCCCTTCTCTGCATAAATGGCCTGGCCTTCCTCACGGGCGAGGCCCCGTTGGTCACGTTGCGGGAGAAGGGTTTGCTCATGATGGAAACGATGGCTCATTTAATTTACGCCTGAGACCTGAGAGGCTTTGTAGCCTGCTTGATGTGGGAATACATTCCTTTCATGATATCCCCCCAAGTCCACGAAGAACGGGTTCCTGAAGAACTGGTCTATTCAAGCCAATGGTGAGCCGGGGAGTGGAACCAAATGCTCCCACAACGGCGTTGGCCAATTTCTGGGAGAGTCATTTGCAATCCGGTCCTTTTGCGGATGGATGAGTCGCCTGCAGGCAAGCCGAATTCCGAAGCGCCCAGGAAACAAGGGCGCCCTGTCGCAAAAACCAGCGACCCCGCCTGCATTGTCCCTTTGCCGACCCCTTTAGTTGGGTACAATTACGGAATCCTCAAGCGGGATAGGTGCAGAGGGGGTGGTGAGTAGTTGAGAGCCTTAGAGTTCCCTGCACCTGCCTAGCGTTGCCTAGGGTTCCTCAGGGAGCCTACACCCTCCCTACCCCCAAGTCCTGGCCTGGCGCACTTGCATAGCATCGAGGATCGCCGAACCCAGCTCCCAGGCCTCCCGGGTGCAAAGATCTTCTTCCCCGGTTTTTCCGACGATTTTTCTGGCGCTGGAGGCGCCAAAGTCACCAACCCAGAGGGTCCCTTGGTACCTTCTGAGGAAGTACTGAACGAACCCTTGTACCCCCCAAAAGCCATTCTCATGAGGTACCAAGGGACCCTCTGGGCAAACGTTTGATTTAGAGCTCCTCTTCCTTCACCAGCGTGCAAACGCTACCCGCTGTTCCCGATTCAAGGGAATATTGACTCGCCAAGTTGGCTTCCTTGCAGGGAATCTCCAGGTTCATTCCATTTCTCATTCCCTACTGAACACCAGCAAGTTCTGTGCCATGTGCGTGAAAACGCGAATCACCACTGAAGCTCTTCCCGCCACAAAGCCGGATAGTTGGCCATGGGTCAAAATCCAAATTGTACCCCCAGTGAACATCCCAATCCAACCACTAAAATAGGTTCTAAAATGGGTGGTGTCACCAAGATGCACCTGCTGGCACCGCTGCAATTGGCGTCTAAGAGCCTAATAGGCCTAGGGTTGTCGACATGTATCCCAACTCGCCCTTGGAGGAAGCATATCCCTGGCTGGCATACCAAGTGGGCGCCCCATGCCCATAACTACTTAGTAAACTGCTTGCTCACTTTGGGATTGCCCCTGGAATATGGGTCTGTCTTTTTTGAGGGGACCCTTTTTGGGGTTGGTTTAAAGGAAAACCAAAAGGAAGCCCACCATTTTGGTGGGGGGTCCCATTAAAAAGGGCATGCCCATATAATAATACTACAGGCGCAACAACCTAACCCCGAAATTTCCGAAGAGGAAATCGGAAATCATCTCCCTGCTCCTTCTACTGCCCCCAGTTACTGCCCCAGTGATTCCATTTATCCGTACCCAACAAATGGCGGAGTTCCCCCAAACCTGTTGGTTTCCTTTTAATTTCCCTTTCAACCCTTGGCATGGTGGCAAAACAAAAACTGTTTCTGGCAACCCCCTACTAAAACAATCCAGAACCAAACAGCCTTACAACCTGGAAACTAGCCAACGACAGAGAAGTTTGCCTAGGTCCTCCAGTAGAGAGGTTAGAATAAGGGTACCCTTTTTTCTGTAGTTTATTTTAGTAGGGGAACCCTAGTTGTTTCAAGGAGACCCCAGGGAAACAACGAACCCTGACAACAAGCAGCAACGCGCCTGTTTCTCCTTGAGCCAAAACAAAATGAGTTCATTCATGATATGGATACGTCAACAGGTATACACATGGCGGCAGCACTCATGATGGTCCGTGAATCTTCAACTCCCCCCTCTGGCGGCATGGGGTAGATTCACAACGAAAGCATACACATTTGATCAAGCATAGCGGGCCACTCCTGAGGCGTAATGACCTTAGTCAAGCCGTTTGCAAGCTGGCACTTGGTATGGCAGTACACAAGGTCAAAGGCGCCCTCCTCCAGCAAGTCATGCAACGAGGCTATGTTGACACGATGCACTCTCGGGGCATGTCGAAGCTTTGCTGAGTAGCCTGCTTGTATGATCTTAATGATGGTTTCGTTGTCCTGTTGACATGTGATCTTGACTGACTTCTCCATGCAGTGTTCCATATACTCTTGAGCATGCAAAGATTCTCCAAACACGCCTGATGCAAGAGCAATGGCCTCCGCTTCGGGAGTACTGCGTGCAGTACTGGACTGCTTCTTAGAGCTCCACAGAATGGGGAATTTGCAATTGCCGGTCTGCATTACATAAAAGATACCTGAAGTGCTTTTGCTGGTGTATGGGCACGAGGCAAAATCGGCGTCGGTATACACATGCAGCTCTGGAGTTGCAGTGTGGTCGACTGATCCGACTAGCACTAGATTGATGGTACTTTTAAGATACGACACTAGTCGCAGCAACTGCCTATCTTCCCATCTAGTCCATTTGGTCACACGAGCTGCAAGTCTTGTAACCGCAAAGCATATGTCTGGTCGAGACAATCGTGCACTCCACAATGCTTTCATGAGAATGCGTGCGGCACAGGAATGAAGTGACCCTTGGGTGGCCAACTCTTCACCCGTCATGCTGCTTTCCACATGGCATGGGGTAGGCACGGATTTGAGTTTCTCTCGTGCGGTTCCAGACAGTTCACAGTACAAGTCAACAACCTGAGATACATATGGCCTCATATCGAACAACATGTTAGTTTGTGCGTTTAGGCTCTGTATACTGTGTGTGCGACCTAGGATACGCAATCCGTGGGCGTCCACGTCTGTCTCTGGTTCGAGGGTAACCTTTCTTCTCAGTGCCGCCCAGAAGGCTGTGTGCAGGCGCCTGGGACCTGATAATGTCAAGTCATCAACGTAAACATTAAGGACAAGCACCTCCTGCGACTCTCCCCACCTAAACACAAAATTAGAAGGGTAATTATGCATCTCAACCCCTCCAAGGGATACTAATCTCTGCCTGAGATGTTCCTCCCATTGGGGATGCCCATACAAACTCTTCTTAAGGCGCACCGCTACTCGGTGATATCGGCCCTCCCAATTGGGAAGCCATAGTTCCCGAGGTAAGATTACCCAAGCTTCTTCAAACGATCCTTCATCGAGGTCTGATTGAAGGAATGCCTGGACGGCATCTGCCCCGGAAGTTTTGCATCCGGCTCTACAGCCAAACCACAAACAAAGGTTCAGTGCGACGAGACTCGTCGGTGTCGTGCTGGTCTCATCAAAGAGGATGATTTGATCATTCTGATCCCGAATATTATCCCCCCTATACACTATTCGACCCTTGTACTTCCAGAGTTCAGGACTGAGTTCGTGATGCTTGATGCCACACAACGTGAGAAGGTCTGCAACCTTCACGCGAATGCCTTGCGATCGAGCACGAGCCTTCAAGACTGACAACTCCGTGGCGGTCTCATCCAACCATGTTTTGTTAGCCCTTAGACCCTCAGCCTCCTTCTTGACTGCGGCTACCCCCCTTTCGTCATTCAACCACACACTGCGGGATAGGGACTTTGTCACCAACCCGTAAGGGCGATCTGACATGTCGGGAATGAAATTGTAGTATGCCTGTGGGTACCAGGCCTCAACTACCAAGTCCGTCATGCTCTTGGGATAGAACGCAGTGGTTTGGGTTACGCTTCCTTCGACTGGTTCATGAGTGTGGCTTTTGTCACACTTGTACTGCTTGAACAATTCAATGAGACGTTGATCATTTGTGGAAACATACCATGGTTTCGAGACAAGGTGTTGTTTGCCCCTCAAACCAAACATGCATCCATTGAATCTCACCCTTCGTAGGTTCATGGATTGCTCAAACTCAATCCATTCTGGCAAATTCCAAAGCCCCGAGCTAGCAGGCCACTCTATGGCTATGCGACCCCCCTGTTGGCTCACATACTCCAACACTTGCATCGCAAGTGCAAGCATGTACCTGGCTGCCTGTTGTTCAGCAGTAAGGCTAGCCTGGTATTGCGAACCATAGAGGTGAACACACATGGCTTGCCATGGTGAGAATTTCGTGCATGGAAGTGACATCCACATGTCGCATCCAGGCAGCATCTGATTGATGACCTGTTGCACATCTTCGGGCTTAGACAAATCTACCAAGGATTTTGACAACCTGATACACTGAACCCCATACTGCTCACACGACACACCTATGTTGGAGTCCTCTGAGCAAGCATACTCAAACAACATTCCTTTGCCAGGCATATCCTCATTGCTTGACAGTCTCCTCCTGCGACACAATGCGAGGGATTGTTCCACGAACGGTCGATCAAGAACAAGGAAATCCTTGGATTTTCCCGGCATGGCTTTCATCTTCCTGATCTCCTCGGGTGGCAGGGTGCCAACGCTCGAGAGATCAAGTTCTTCTCCTTCTGAGCTGCCTACATACTCGGCTCCTTCCGTGTCGTGATAGACACTCTCTTCTTCAGCAGTTGGTGGTGGCAGTGGAACAGGATCCTCTGGAATTGGCGTTCCGGGCATCGGTGTGCCGGGAGCAGGTGACGGTGTCGTTGGCGATGCCTTTCGTGTTGCAGTGGCAATGCGATCGGCCTTAATCAAGGCATCAAATCTGGCTCGACATTTTGGATTATGGGTAGTCCCTTCAAAAGAGCATCCTTTACACCCTGGCGTTGCACCAAACTTAAACACACGCTCTAGTGTGATATATTCAGCACGTTTCCTGATGGGCGTTGATGGCTCAACGGTTGAAAAGGGAATATCCAAGGCTGTCACATCGGCTAATTTGACGTCCCTGAATTCCGTCAATGCTTCTTGTGCAGCTGTGTGCAACGGCAGCACCGGATCACCAGGTGGGACATAGATCTCCTCTGTAGGTACTGCTATGGCATCCCGATAGCCGAGTGATCTCTCTTTCAGCTTATCATACTGGAGCACTAAAGCAACATTCTTATACACAAAACCTTGTTCAAGCCTCCAACCTGCAAAGAGTCCAGGAGCGGTCGATGCCTGAAACTTATGCCTCATGGCTGGGTCATGAATACGGAAGTGTACAAGTTGGCCTAGTTTTCCTGTGGCCTTCTCAAACCTAGTGACCTCATCCTCGGCCTTTGGCACGGTGTTGATGACGAAGGCCGCATAGGCTACTGAGTGTTGCCACAAGTCTTGGATCACATGAAAACCTGCTTGTAGATGACAGGCACGAGTGACCTCTTGGAGTGTGCGGATCTGCCGTTCCAAGCAGCTGTTATGAGGCCACCTGTTCTCCAGGCTTGCCTCAACTGCCCAGCCAATTTGTGCACAGGCTGATGCAATCTCAGGAGCACCATCTGCCTTACACAAAACCATCGGGTTCTTGTGATAAGCAGCACCCACAAATTGCAACAAATTCCTTGCAACACGATCAGCATGTCTCGAGGTGATATATGTACGAATGGCAAGGGAAAACTCATCCATGACAACCTGAACGGCAGCTGCGTCCTTGTTTACAATGATGAAATCAGTTGAGACCCTTTCCCCAAACCTTGTTACCTCCTCAAGAGCACCACGTTCTTCAAGACGATCCGTGCGTTTTGAAGTGGTCCTACGTTTGTACATGCGTGACCGCTGGCAGATTTCACACAACGGGTTCTTCGGCATATGCAACATTTTATGTTCCATACTTTGTGCATCGCTGAGCATGCGAGCATGGGCTTCAACGCCAATGGGCGGAGCCTCAAGATCACTATCTGCAGCTAGCACGATTTCACCGCCGGCAGGATCGGGTGAGGACACTGGCTCTGGTCGCGCTGGCTCCGAACCTAGTGCAGGCTCAGGAGGAGCATCGGATCGTGGCACAGAATCGGGACCGTCCTTCGATCCAGCAGCTCCGCCAGTAGGATGGAAATCCTTGTCCTCTTCACCATGCATATGGGTGTCAAACTTGACTGTCACACCCTCTTTGGACTTTGCTGCTGCAGAGTCCTTTAGCACGCCTGCAGTGGCTGGCACAAATTGGACTTGTTCTCGGAAAACTGGCACAAAATCTTCAACCCTGTCTGCGATTTGCGCGGCACTAGTATCAAATGCATATTGAATATGATCGACGGACTCAAGGAAACATGGCAATTGTCCTGGAATCCAGAGGAAAGGCTTTGCCTGATTCTCCACGATCTGACCTAGTGAACGCACAATTGGGCAATTGCTCAACAAGTATGATTCAGATGTCCCCGAGTCGTGGCCATGGATGCCAACGGAACTCTTGGAACATGTCACTCCGTTGCCAGTCTCAAAAGATAGCGGAGTTGTCTCCTGCGTAGCATTTTCGACGACATGGACTGGGATTCCCTGTTGAACAAACGACTTAGTGCTAGACAAATTACGGCCTGCACCACTGTCAGCAATCCACTCTAGCATGTAGACTCCCGAGGAGTCCTGCATTTTACAGGCATGGCGGGGTGGCTGACTGTGGCCGGCAATGCACTGGGTGCGGTTGTGATAATGTCTGGTGTGATGAATGTGGCAAAGGCCGTGGTTATCCACGCCAAGAATCGCATCGGGGCACCGAATGCATGCTTCACTGAGCTGGTCCAGCTGGCCCGGCTGGGACGCAGCAGTGTCGCAACAGTGGCAGTTACCTTTGCAGTGGAACTCGGTCCACTACCACTGGACGGTGCGGCTTTGGCGGCAGCAGCCTGCGCCTTTGGCGCGGGCGATGGGGTTGCACCTTCGTGTGAGAATGGACAATTATCCCCTCGGTTGCAAGTACCCTTTGGGTAGAACAAGCATGGAGCCTTTGGCCTCTCGCTGCCTGTAGGGTTCTTTGAACCCCCAGAACCCTTTGGATTCTGCTTTCCCTTTGCTTCATCCTTGTCCTTGCCTTTGGCTTGGTTGCCTTTGCCCTTGGGTTTGCTTTTAGCACTCCCTTCGCCAACCTTTGGCTGGCTCTTTTGACCCTTCGAGCTACCAACCTTTCCAGGTGCAGTATCCTTCTGGGTCGCACTGGCGACAGCTGCAGGGGCGATCTGGTTCACACCATGGTCCTGGTTAGCCTTTGGCTGATTCTTCCCGGTTTTGAGGGGGGAGCTAAGTGAATCTTTGATTACCTGCTCGTTGGCGTCCTCTCGCAATTCGTCGAGATGCTCTTTGAGCTTTCGGAACAACCATCCCCAAGTGCGATACCTACTGCCCTCCTTACTGTCCTTGATTTTGTCAATATGTCTCGACATGGATCTGCACCTCTTGAGTCTACCAAACAACCATGTATATTTGGTCATCTCACTTGGCGCATGCTCTGATGAAATTGCATTCAACACGAATTCAATGCGGTTCACAAACTCCCTCATGGCCGTGTATGTGAACGATTCCAGCGGGATTTCAAGGAAGGACGTCATCGTGAGATTCGACCCTCGCAAGTTATCCAACCTATACCTGTTGGCCAGCACAGCGAGAAGATACCGCCCTTTGGGGGATCGACGGCTTTGCTGACAACCCTCTGCATACGCCTGGAAAATCATGCCAATCTCGCCCTTAAGGTGCTTGGGTTCCATAAGGAGAGACGCCAAATGTGCGTCCAGGCGCGGCAACAAACCTGAGTCTGTTGCAAAACGTTGGGCAGCGACGTCACCGATGGAATCAAAAGCCTCTAGCAACCAGTTCAAGATAACATCCCTCCCAGTCGCATCAATGCTGCAAGCTTTAGTGATGAAGGTATTCTTCCATCCCCTAAACTGCGCTGCATCATTAGGCAATTGCGGCACGATGACAAGCTGCAAATCCCTGCTCTTATACACATCCTTCTCTTCGAGAGGAACGTTTGACCCAACACCACCACTAATCCTCGACTGAGCAGAATGCCTGGATGCAGGACTACGATGACTACCACCACCACCGTCCCCAGACCCACCCCCACCTCCTCCTGGCCTAGAGCTGGATGAGGACGTTGACGAGTCGGATGGCTGGTCGTCTTCTGAGTCATGGTCCTGGGCGGAATAGGCAAACTGCTCGGCCCCAGGAGTATCCGGGTCTGGAGTGGGCAACACGACACTGGCGGGGGGAGAGGCGGCCTGCCTACGTCCCCTTGACCTGTGTCCTTGTTCACGCACACGCTGTTCTTTGAGCTCTTTCACTGTTTCTTGAAGCCCTTGCATGGTTTGCGTTACTGTGGCAACGAGTGCCTGCATGGTCTCACATGTACGATTTAGATCCGAGTCATTTTGGCGAGGGGGATCATGCGATGACCTAGATGCCGATGCTTGGGCTGCAAACACAGCTTCCTGAGCCTCACGACGTTGCTCTTGCAATTGCTGCATCAAGAGTTGCATATCAAGATGTTGCTGCTGAACCTGTTGTTGCAAATCCCGGTTCTGCTGTTCGAGTCGATGAATGGCATGCGCCGCTTCTTGTGACGCTGCCTGGGCCTGGGTAACATGAGCAGCAGCAGTATCCTGAATATTTTGTACAAACTCTTGAGCTTGTAGCTGAACAAGGGAAGACCTTTCTTCCACAAATCGTCTGGCTTGCTCTTGTGCATCCGAGACTTGTCCCTGGGCTTCTTGGCGAACCTGATCAAGGGCAGCTAACACTCTTTCGGGATCAACCCCTTGGAGAATCACCTGATTGAGCTGTTGATACAACTGCCGTTGGTCAAACAACTGATGATGCATATGTGCTTCAAACCTAGCTGATGGCACACCACTCTGAGGTCGCACAACATCTGGCATGAGCTCATCGCTGGGCTCGCTGTCACGTTGGGACGTGGGCCCTTGCTGAGACAATGCACCTTGGCCAAATGGAGGCATAGGAGCCCTGGGTACAATAGCTCCATCCGGAGTTTGGGGAACAGGAGGATCTGCTGAATCACTCTTAGGCCTACCAGACTCAATTGCAAGAGATCTGCCTCTGCTAGAGCTACTTGATGAGGACCTAGGCGTTCCCTTTGATGACTTTGTCATCTTTCGAACCGTCAATGCTCGTGACTGATTAGTAGGGTCCATTGCACTGGCACCTTTGGCGCTATCGGACGTGCTGGATACCTGCAATGATGATTCGTTGGATTCAGGTGGACTCAAACCTGTTGAGGCCATGTCTGAGAGTGGCGGGCTGCCAACAACTCAGATGCTTTGCGATGGATTGCACAAAGTACTCAACAATCAAGGATCTACCTATCAAGGAATACAACAAGTGCCCAAATATGGATATGGTAATGATCAATTTGCCAACCCTGTATTGTGTGTGTGTTGTGATGACCCGCGGCAGTGACTTTTCTATGCCCTGCTTGATACGACTGCTCACGCACTAAGCAAGCAGATCCCGGACAAACCTCTCCAGGTTGTCCCGCCTGGGATTGAAGCGATATGCCGTAATCACAGAATGGTCCAAGTTACAGATCTCTTGGACAATGGCGAACTTATCGTCAATGTGATACAGCGCCTCAAGCTCCTTCCCCTGCCGGATCAGCTCAGCCCAGAACTCAACAAGCGCTTCGCCTTTGCCAAGTTCACCGACGGGCTTACTAGTGAAGACAACTGCAACACCAATATCGTTAGCCCGTAGAGCGTCCAGCGCACCTCTGCAAGTGGAGTCCCGCACTGCGTAACTCAGCACAAACACGTAGATGCCTGAGTCTCGCAATCATTGGATGACACTCCTCGCTGCAGAAAAATCAATATCCACCACGTTGTGGAAATCCAATGACACCACTTTCTTCCACTGTGAAGAAATGCACTCAGTCAATCCACTAATGGTTGTCCGAACCGGTGGAAAGAATGACGGCACAGGCGGTGCCGGGCCAGATGGCTTGCGCTTCGCAGCAGGAATAATCTGCACTGACGAAGATGGCACTGGCCGGGATTTCGCACTCAAGCCAACCACAGGCGCTGTCACAGGCGCCGGATCGGTCTCCGGTGAAGGAGGCCGAGGCCTACGCTTCACCGTCGGCCGAGGCGGCGGCGGTGGCGGTGGCACAGGTGGTGATGGCACAGGTGGTGAAGGCACAGGCGGTGGAGGCAAAGGCACAGGCGACTGTGGCCTTCTCCACGGCGGTACCTCTTCAGGTGCAATCGACAGCTCTTGTATTCTCCAAGGTGGGATCTCAGGAGCGGCGGATGAAGTGGCCGGCTGATTAGCTGCTTCTTCGTCCGATCCTTCCACCTCAAGAAGTGAGCAGTCACTGTCCGAGTCAACAGTTAGCGGCGGTATCACCGGGGCAAATCTCTCGGGATAGTTGCCCTCCTCCAAGAATACGATGCGATCCTGTATAGACTGCAAACGTCCCCGGGGAGATCGAGATTCCGCACCACCACCAATGACGGCTTGAAGCTGGACCGTGTACCGACGCAAAATGGTAAGGTGGATTGCTTTCAACCTCCTTTGCGCGGCAACACCTCCTCTGCCTCGAGCTCGGGCCAATGCAGCTTCCAACTCTGTATTTGCAATGGCTGGTGGCACACGATCACTCATCCACACACAGACAGGGCTTTGATCCTCGCCGTGCACAAGTGTCCACAAGTATGTTGCAAGTAAACACGAAGCACAGGCACTGAGTGTAGGTAGGTTGCAGGCGTGCAAACGCTACCCAGGTTGGCTTTCACGCAGATATATCCGGATTAAATGAAGATGTCGGTCACAGCACTTAGTGCAATGGATGTGCCAAGTACAAGTAGAGTCTCTGCTTTGTTGCAAGTACAGGACACGGGTCCGTGCAAGTCACAGTAAGATGCAGGCGGCTCAGGCTGCACTCAAGTGAGGCACGGGGCTATGGCTCGGCGAGTCACAGCAAATATGAAATGAAAGCAAAGCTTGAGTGAGTAGTGTTAACACTAACCTTATAGGCTGAGGCTGTTAACCAGTTGTTTCAAGGAGACCCCAGGGAAACAACGAACCCTGACAACAAGCAGCAACGCGCCTGTTTCTCCTTGAGCCAAAGCAAAATGAGTTCATTCATGATATGGATACGTCAACAGGTATACACATGGCGGCAGCACTCATGATGGTCCGTGAATCTTCAACTACCCTCCCCCAAAAACGGGTGAGAAAGGGCACTACTGAGGGACCTAGTTTGCGTTCAACCAATCCCAAAAAGGCATCCTCCCATTCTGGGGTGTGTTTGTGTTTACCTGGGATGTGGACTCTGAACTCCTGAACAGTTTTGTTTCTTCCGCCAGTTTCTTAAGGACCTTCGCACTCGTTTTATCCATCCGAAACTTCAGCTGAACCCGAATTCCCAATAAATTCACCCTTCAGCTCCTCTTCACTTCTTTGGTTTCTTAAATAGCAAGGTTGCTTAAGCTCCGATGCCCCCAGAGATTTAAGACGCCCTTTCTAGGCGGGGTACTGGGACCCCACGTCACCACCGGGCTCCATCAACTCGAGGTATGCCCGGGCCACCCCTTCCCCGAGCAAACACCTCCGCAAAAAGTTTTTGCGACTTCCAAGTTCCATTTCCTGCATGGGGTTAACCAAGGGAACCGGCCAAAAAGCAAAAGGTTTGACTGCCGAAGGGTCACCTGTGGTGGATTGCCTGGGATCGGGGGTGGTTAACCTTATCCTAGACAGATAAAAGATCCAATCCGGGAACCCAATCGCCAAGTTCCCTTCGCTCCTTTTTTCCTTGCGTGGTTAACTGTTCTTCCTCGCAAGGATCGACATGAGGCGGCAAATATTGGCGGCCGCTCGAAAAGCAAATCCGGGCAGTGCGATCATCACGCCCGGCATGGAGTTCACGATGATGCTGAGTCCGAACAGCTCGAAACTGAGGCCTTTGAGTCACAAGTTGCAATCTACTGGTGGTTTCCATTCAAACTGCCACTTTTGGAGGCACCAAAAACGATAAAGAAGGAACCCTCGTGTTGTTTTTTTCTGATTTAAACGAAGAACCGCACCTTAAACACCAGCAAAAAAAAGGTACCAGTGAACCGCCAAAGAGGCAGGACCAAAAGAGGCAGCGCTTGTCACTGAGGTACGTCCGAACGATGGCGTACTCGTACCCCATCTGTTTCTGGTGCACGCCCAGTACCTCTTCGGCATGGCAAACATTCGTGATGGAGTCCCTAAGGCTCAGAAAACGGTTTGGCGGTGGCTTTTCTGGATCCAGCAGCTCTGTAGGAGGTTAAAAGAGTATTAAAAGAGTACTGAAAAAGGACCAACAGGAGGAAGAACAGGTGAATTCCGCCAAAAGCGCATCCAAACCGATTTCTGGCTAAGGGGGGTAGTCCAGGGAAAGGAGTTCCCTACGGCTCCCCAAACAAACCCTAGGGAACCCTGAGGAATCCTAAGAGTCTCAACTACCCACCTCCTTCATACGGGATTCCGAAAATACGTCATGCCCCAACTGAAAAGCACTGACGCCGTTTCTACCAGCGGTAGAAGGAGCCCCATTCGAAGCAATCGGAATGAAGGAAAGAGCCAAAGGAAACCACCTGGACACCCAATGGACCCCCTTCCACTTTCCTACCCTCAATCAATTTTCAAGATCTAAGAACAGCCCAAAGCAACCCTGATGGGGCGGGATGCGAATTGCATTTGCACGCTTCCCATCTCCCACCTCTGAGAGGTACATCACGGATGTGTGGGCGAGAATCTCGACGATGACAATCCTTGCTGCCGACCCTTGCTTTTGTAGGCTGCGAAACGGGGTTTATGATACAACACGTGACATGGGAATGACCATTGTCTGCTTTTGTGGCCTGGACAAATGACCATCCTCCTGGATGGTGATCGTTTCTTCCCTGTTTGCAAATGATGGACACGCAAACAGGACATGGGAATAACTTCGGAATAACTCTTCTTTATTGAAGGCTTGGACAGGGGAAACCGATAGACACGCACACAAACAACAAGACGGCAAAAAAGGGAATCTGGAGAGTCCCACCAACATGGAACGAGAGTCCCACTAACATGGAAGCTGACAGAAGAGCCCAATCAAATGATCCTCTGAGAGTGGCAAGCTCATAATGAACATGGAACTCTGACCCTTGTCAAAAGGGTAGAACTTGGATCAAAAAGACTCAATACTGCGGATGGACGAAATCCTGCAGCATGGTGCGTTGGATGGATTGCGCAACCATCCAGAGTACCATGAAACCCTGGCTTTTGCTTTTTAGGTCCAAACATTTGCTCAAAGACACCTTCAACAGGTGTCAAACGTGGGACTGCATAGCGAGGTGTTCCTCTTCTTAGCCACCCGGTTTCTAAAGTCCACACGTGTTTTTTCCTTGTTCTAGCCACCACCTGAAGAAATACACCAAAAAAACATACAGATCAAAGGTTTGACGGTTTGGTTTTGGACAAGTCAGCTGTCACAAACCCAAAGAGAAAACATGTCTGCCAAGTGAGCTGGGCATCAAGAGCCGCAAGGTCCAGGCAACCAAAGGCGCCAAGGTCTCGCCGATGAAGGTGTTGCCTTCAATGACCGCCTGTGCCTCGAGAACAGAACCCCCCTTAGGTGGAAAAGCCCAGTAGCTTTGCTTTTGGACACGTCAAAGCGCCTCCTCTCTGGGATTGGGTGACCCGTGCGGTGGGTGCTATCAGATTCATTCAATGATTGTCTGATTGTCCTCTGGCGATCGGACTCGATCATGACCCGTCGAACGGGTCCCCGAAGAAGGGCCAACCCAACGTTTCGAACTAATGGGTAGCGGCCATCGCGGACAGGAAGTTTCAGCTTGTAGAACATTGACCATCGACTCATTAAAAGTGAAGCCTTGCAGGGTGCACAAAACCTATTTTACTCACCACGACTCAAAGGGTACTTACCACAGGGAAACGGAAACGCCCGTTCGAGAGTTTTCACTACCCAGAGGCTCCTGGGGCTTTCAATGGAAGACCCAGACCGTCCGTTGGACACCCCAGAGGGGTCTTGGGGTCCCAAAATTTCAAAACCTGGCCGATTTGAAGGCCCTAAATCCGTCGGGAGAGGTCTGGGTGCGACAAATCCAGTTGAGACAGCCCAACACCGAAGCGTCGCTTCGCTTTTTCTTCGGCTCCAGGCGCAGCGAAGTGGAGACATAGGCACGAGGACACGCGGTCGATGACCATATCTAAGTAGTAGCCGAGCCTTGGGACGTGGGACGGTCTCGAAACCTGACCAAACGGATTTGCCTGGAGTCTAGGTTCCGGTTTAGGCCAGAGACAGTTCAAGTTGCTCTGCCTCCAAAACTGCTTCCCCCCCCCCAAGGCAATGCACCCGGCCGCTCAGAGTGCGAGATTGTCATAAAGATTTATATAGCCCTTACTATACCCCTTGCAAAGCAGAACCCGCTACGACAGGGGTCACAATACAATATCAATCCCAACCGATTGCAGCATTTCAGTTGGAACCCCTTTTGAATGGCAACATGAGTCACTGCTATGATTGATCCCGACAATGGCGCCTTTCGCTGACGAAGCGGATTGCCTTTGTGATACAGTCTGCAATCTGTGAACAACATCTTGAGCAAAGGAAACTCAACACTCCTGGGAAGCTGCAAGTTGGGCCAAAGAAAATCCTTCGCAGTGTTTGCGCCTTGCTCTTTTTTCCGATGCAACAAAATACACTCTTTAAGTTAAGGCTGCTTAGTCACTTCGTTCATCTTTGCTTTTGGGAGGCGTAATTCTGACCTTGTGAGTCAGAATAGGAGGGGTCCCAGAAACCCAAAAATGGAGGTTGTCCGTTTAGCTTCCCTGCCAACCCCAAAAACGACCTGGAATCGGAGGTTGACACCAAAAGGTCAGGCCTGGTATGTTGGCAAAAATGGGTTGCAGGCAACCAAGGAGTTTGTCCAGGGACGCTAAATGAGAACAAGCGAGAGACAGCTCTTGCAACGCTCACATCCCCCTTTACGGGTAGCCCCCCCATAAACACACTCCCGCGCCCCCCCAAAAAAAGACGACAACAACACGGACTTTGTGGGCAAGTAGGTCAAAACTGGAAGTGTGTTTGGGTGATACTTTGGATGGCACCAGTTCAGGGCAGGGAAAATGGGTCCCCATAAATGGGTTGATCTCTAGGGGTCGCTTTCTCCCCTTCGCGGTGGGGATATTCATCCCAACTGCAGGATTTGGTTTTACTGACCCTGTCCGAGGCGCCGGGATTCTTGATTCAAGGCCCGCGCTGCATAGCCATCTACCTGGTTCTCGAAACGAAGCAGTTCCAGCCCATGACTTGTGTATACTGAGTTGCCCGAAGGACTTGGACATAACAGACTAGTCCTTTGGGGCTGTGACTGAAAGTGGACCAACATGGGAAAGAACCATATAATGTTGACCTACTGAGGGGCTGATCCCCTCCAATAGTAAGACTCCCCACCAAACCAGTGAAATGTTCGATGGACAAACAAGGGGTTTGTCAATTTGGGGGAAAAACAATAGACCAAAGAAAACATGACATCACACAACATACGCTACCATAGAATGACTAAACTAACACGTTTACACAACTAAGAGCAACATTCAAGCCTGCACGACCACAAAGGTTCAACTCCTGCAACGTTTGAGACTAGAAACACCAAGCTTCATCAACGCAAACGTTGAACACTCGGCCGTGGACAAAATATGGGTTGACAGAAACATTTGCTGTGCTTGGAAACAACAAGAAACATCTTTTTTGGACACACTCAATTATTTTACACCCAGACCTCCACCCGCGTCCATGTGAAAACACGGCACCTTTGTTTGGTCTCAGATCTCCTCCAATTTGGTGGTTCGATTGGTTTGGAGGTTTATATACCCTCTATGAGAACCAGGGTTCAAATCCAAATCCAAACCACCATACCAAAAATAATCAAGTCAGAATGACCTGATTTCGCGGTTGGTCTGAGTTTTCCTCAAAATAAGGGAACCTCGAAATTGGTTTTCTTGGTGTTCCCCTTTCAATCCATCCTAAAAAGACAAACCATCTCATTTGAAAGGGACACACCAAACAAATATACAATGGCACTGCTGGAGACTTGCAGGAAGTTCCGTGGGGGTCTTTGGGTTCTGAACGAACAAATGTTGGCTGCACGAAACTCTCGTCAGTGTTCAAACAAGTAAAGTGAAGGAAACACAAACCAAGCATTTAGCTACCTTCCTGCGAATGAACATGGAACATTTGAGGTGGGTAAACAACATTACGCAAAACATGGTTTGTAAACAACAAACGTTTTTTGCAGAACTCCCATCACAATTGAACAGAACAACCCATATCAAAGGCGAAACCTAACAACACAACCGACGCAAACGTGAAGAAATCACAGGCAAATTCAGCACCCAGTCCGCAAAGAAGAGTCACAACCAATGCGGGCCTCCATAATTGCGCAGGGGTTGCGGGCATCACAAAACCACATTTGGGTGTGGGTCAAACATAGGTACCCAAAACGGAGCCCTGGAAAAGGAAACAAGGACTAAAATCTGCGGTACCCTGGTGGTATAACTTGGACCCATACCCATTTTGCAATGATCAAGGTCCAAACAATACCTGTGGGCATGTAACGAGAACCCCGGCTTGATTTTGATCGGGGGGTGTCCTCTGTTAGGAATCCAGATCACTTATGTGGGTGCCCCCCCCCCATTTATAGGATGGGTTTATGCGAAAATTTCTCTGTCAGTGGTTGACCCCCCCCCGTGCCCCCCATTTATGGGATGGGTTTCAGTGTATCAATAGGGGGGTGTTCCCCTCCAAAAGTGGTCTGATTCCCCACTAAACCCAGGAACACCCCCCTATTAATAAACCGGTGTTCATTAATATGGGGTCAACATGATTCATCTGCATTTTCCCATCCCATTCACCTCCAGTAAAAATCCAGATCACTTCTCCGGGGCCCGACCTCCCCCCAAACCAACCACCCCACCCACCCCATTTAAGTTTCGGATGGGTCTGGGGTTCGGAGCCCTTCCCCTCCGAAACGGTTTTTTTCCTATCGGGTGCCGGACACAATCCAAGAGGTAGCTCACGGAGTACCACAAGGCGAAGGTCTGGCCGTCGGAGGCCTGCACCGCCCAGTAGAGCGTGAGGATTCGCCCGTAATCCAGAATGTTGGCGACATAGAAGAGCTCCTCCCATGGGAACCCAGCAGCCCAGAAGGGCGGGGCAAAACTTGCAACGCTGCGAGGACTCAGGAAGGTACTCCGCCCCAGGGATCAAAGGAAATTCGTACATGACTTCAATGATTCCCATGGATTCACTTTGAACCGCTCAAGAGGGCTTTCCCTTTCAGGGACCCAGAAATCAAAGTGAGATCCCAAATCAGGGGGCAACCCAGCGGGTCGACCGCTGGGGTGAAGAGCTCCGAAAGGTTTTCTCTCCGAACCCCGAGCGCTGGAAAGGTTGGGCAACTTGGCGCCTTCTGATTCGTTGGGTTACCTCTTCCCTGTCAAACAACTTCCACCCCTTTTTCCAGCCCCTGGGCTCCTTCAGGTGCATCACCAAAAGACCAGTCCTGTGCCACTGTGTCCGGTGGAAGACCTTCTTCAAAAAGCTTGAGCCAATCGCTCTCGCTGCGCGAGACAAAAAAAGAAAAGAAAAGCCACTGAAGCGGCAATTTCGCGAACGCGGGCAGGGTCATGGCCACGAGTTGTACTGGTTGGAACGGCCCGCAAACAAGTATTGGCCCCCGCAAAAGGGGTAAACGGAAAAATATATATATATATATATATTCAGGTGTTGCCTCATATGTGGCCCAATAAACTTGTTTGGGTTTGGAGTCCCCGCAAAAACGGCCGGTGGAGTCCACGGTTGAAAAGTTGAAAGCGACAACCAGATGAACAAATGCTGGACATAGCCCGTACGTGGCAATCTCAGGGCTCCAAACAATCATCCACTTGCCCGAGCATGTCTTCGACTTTGGTGCATATGTGAGTGTCATTTTGTTTGTAAGGCTCCCTCTCCATTTTCTGGTTGTTTGAAGGAAAGCCAAAAGAAAAACCGAAATCCTTTTTTGTTGGGGGGGAGGGGCGGTTGAACCCAAAAGAAACCATGATTACGCGTGAAAAATGTTCATGATTCTTCAGCGTAGTAAATACTTTTTTAAATGGTTCCCACATTTTTTAGTGACGAATCCACAAGGTTTTTGTGTTTGCCAGTGGCAATCATTAGGACAAAATGTCTATTTGGTATTGTAACCGTTCAAATTCATGGATGGACGGAATCCAGGTTATTTTGCACCACCTAAGAAACCTGGAATGATGATTCCCCTGTAAATTCCAACAAACGTTATGGCTTCCACCATGGTTTCATTTCGTGGTGCGAAATGGACTTCTTCCATCCAAAGCAGGGATTTGTCTCTAAATGGAACCCACGCAGAAAGGTGCACAGAGAGTTGTCCGTTTGGTTTCCTCCAACCAGCTCCAACAATGCTAAAAGCAGGCCAGCCGGATTGTGATTGAAGGACAGTCCCATAAATGGGACGCCCCCCCCTACTATTTCAAACGGCTTATTAGAATCACAGAGTTCGGATTTCCTGAGCAGTTGAGTCACATTCTGGGAACGCAAAAGGAGACAACCTGGCATTTTGATGTCCCGGTCCGATTCCCAACAAAGCGGCAGGCAGATCTGCGCCTCACAAGAGGAGATGAGCGTATTGCAGCTCACCAGATTGGATTCCACCTCCTGGCGGCAAAGAAATGGAAACACCCCCCCCTCTTGGGTTAGTGCGGCAGTTCCGCACATCCTCAAACAATACTTGGCCAAGGGGTGCACTGAAAGTCATATGTTCAGATTACGTCGCATACGTTTCGTCTACCCTAAAATACAAAATGGTACCGAAGGAGAACTCAGAATAAAGGTGGTTCACCTTGTTTACTACGACTTGTCTGCGCGGGGAAAAAGGTTGAAATCCGTACAAAAGAAAGGACACCGGATTCAGTTCACTTGATTTTTCTTAACGAATCCGCGTAATCTCTGGGGGCAAGGAAGACTTATCGACTCCTTGGTTGATCTGGCCACTGGGTTGATTCTCATCCCAGGTCCCAAAGTATCCCAAAGATACAGCGCCGCCCTTGAGCCGAAGCATGTGTCCAAACCACTTGGGAACCCATTTGCGCCCATCCTGTGGATGGACGAAATCCACTTCGCACCAAATTGAAGCCATGGGAAACCATCACGTTTGCTGGTATTTACAAAGGAATCATGATGCTAGGCCTCCAACCCGTAGCCACGTGGTTGTCTTTTTGGGAAACAAGTCCTTTTCGAGTGTGTTCAAAAGGGTCAACAATATGCAAACCTCTTGGCCCCATGTTGGGCGCAAGCCATGTTAGAATGATGGACGGAGCAAGCCTCCAAGAGCCCATATCGAGTCCAATACCAAAGGAATGTGCCTGATGTTCCTCTTTCAACATATGGGCATGTCTGTAATAAAGTCGACTTCCTATGTGCATTGCATTTTGCAATGGTGGTGTTCCTTTTATATTCCTCCTAAAACCAAATGAACACAAAACTGACATATGTCTAACAATGTCCTCTTCAATTTCTCACTTAAAAGTCGCTTGGGTTTCTCACCCTGCATCTCGGACTCTTTGGTTGGCTTGAGGGGTCGCCCTTGCCAACCATGGATGCCACTTTGAGACACTCCCATTTGTTCCATCTTCCAACCCATCTCCAGCTTCATGTTTGATGTTCAGATGCGAGCCCATGCCCATAGGATGCTTCCAAAACCCACCTGCTTCAACAGGAACTCCGGCTCCTGGCGCCCCATGCACTGCAGCACCTGCACCGCACGGCCCCAGCTCGAACCGCCGGAACCGTCCACGGGGCGGGACGCGAGGATGGCGTTGAAACCCACGGTGTCCACCTGCGGTCGCCGGGATTCCATGTGTTTCTTCGAAGCTTCCTGAGAGTTTTGTCAGAGTTTCCTGGCGTTTCCTCAAGGGTTCCTAGTGGAATCCTGGAGGTTCCTCAGGTTTAGGGGAAACCAGGAGGGAAAATGGCTCCCCAAAATTTATAGTTGCCCACATGTTGTTCTTTTCTGGGTGTTTCTTCTTGGAGGGTGCCCATGTTGAGGTTGTCTCAAAACGAAACGGAATCTGAATGTCTTTCGGGTGACCTAGAAAAACATGCGATGGTCAAAACACCTGTGGGTCATGCTCGTGATTCCTGCAATAGGACCCTTCGAATGGTTGCTTAAACGATGTGCTTGTGTGTGTTGTCCCCCCCCCCCACCTAAAACCGCTGTTTTCCTCTTGGTCTGCCTTCAGAACCACCCCCTGCCAACCCGCCGTATGTGCGATTCACAGGAACCCATATGCGCGCGCAGGGCACCACGTTCGGTTGGGTAGGGAAACCAAGAGTGAAACCAGGTCCCTTGTTGAAAGCCTGGGCTACGAGGAGGCTTGCCTCATGCCCGCCCGGGCACCATAATGGTGCATGTATGTATATATAAATAGAGATTCTATACAAATTCATAACGGGTTAAAAGCAGGGTTTCGGCGAATTGATACACACAAAGTTCAAAGGTAGTTTATGCATGCTCACGTCGTCCGAACGGTCCATATGTAGGTTCGCAGGGGTCAACAAAGCACTTGTGCAGGGCTTCAAATGACTATGCAACTATACACACATTATGCACATAAACATATGTTGGTGCCTCCAAGCTTGAAGGGGCTCAGAAGGGAATGCCAAGAATGGCTTTAGGGTTTCCTGGTGGTGTCCCTAACCAGGCTGAAAACGGCACCTCCGCATGTCACACAAATCCATATCCAACAGCGTGGTTTGGTCTCCCCGATTAGGGTGTCATTTTTGGGGGGGGTACCCCATTTCGGGATAGGTTTTAAAGGGAAACCAAAAAGGAAGACATCTATATGGGGCCCACATCCTAAACTGTAAATTGCAACCCGTCTGGCCGAACGGGCGGCTTCGATCGAAGCGCACCTCCAGGGTGTGGTCCATGGCCAGCTGCAGCAGGCGAAAGGTTTGGCGCCAATTGGATCGGCCAATGCCGCCCAGCACAGCGCCCAGGTGGAAGGCGTTGAGTTCCGATCGGCCCTGGCGCAAGGGAAGCTTGCGGCAACCCGGCTTTTGAGGGGTATAGACTTTTTTTGGGGATGGCTGGATGGATCTGGTCGGATCTGCTTGGATCCGGTTAGGTGGGATCATTGGGTTGGATGGATCTATCTGCTTTGCGAGTAATTTGGCAATTCTTTAACATGGTTTCTAGGAGGAAACTTTTGTGGGTTCGTTGATGGGTTGGTTGGTTGGCTGGTGGGGTTGGTCGGTTGGTAATCATTTCAAGTTTTGATGGCGCCGGTTGAGAGATTGGATCTATCTTGCGGGCAGGCGCAGGCCTTTTGCGATTTAGGGGTAACCAGTTGGTTGATTGGACGGACTGGTCTGTTTTGCGGGCCGCGGTCATTTTTTGAACTTTGGGCAACCCGAAGGGAAAAGGGGACCGGCCAGCCACACCACCCAACCGGCCCAAACATATATTCTATTCCTTGCAGCCATCCAAACATGAACACCACCAAACAACCAACAATAAAAAAACAACAATGAAATCAAACAGGACTAACAACTACCACACATGAACAGAACTAACCATACACGAGCCTAGCACCGCCAAAACAACTCGACCAACCCCCCCCCCCCTCATTCGCCCCATTCGCCCCATTTGCCCATTCGCCAACCGCCGGGTTGAGGGCCTGGAGGCCATGGATGACGTCGATGGCGAGCGCTGGGCGCTCCTACCATCCCCGGGCACTGGCGCGCAAAGCTGGGAAGAAAAAAGGAAGCACCGGTATGGTATATATGTTAAAATTGGGGGGACCCCTACCGAAAAGATGTGATTGTCCCTGAGGTCTTCTTTTAACCACCACCCTCAAAAAAGATAGAAAAGGGACAAAGAACAAAAAGTGCGCTTGAAAAAAGACGCAGCCGCATCAAAATGGAGCTTAGGAACCTTTTGCTTTGGTCATTTGCTTGTTGGGTCGTGTAAAACAGTCCCGACAAAGCAGAAAAATAATTGGAAACCAAAGGCCCTCAAAACCGCTCCCCAGAAAGCTGCTTAGAACAACTAGGATATGGATGGCGGGCTTTAGTTCTGTTTCTTCTTTACTAGCCCCGGCTTGGGGCTTGACCCTGGCTATGGTTGGTTGGTTGGTTGGTTGGTTGGTCGGTCGGTAGGTCGGCTGGGCAGCCGCATCCGCAGCATCCCCAGTTGCTTAGCGTCAGGGCTGCGTGTTGGGCGTGATTTGGTGGTAGTTGAGAGTCGCTCGGGCTTAACAGGCCGGACTATAGGGCTGCCTGGTGGAGTTGATTTGGTGGCAGTTGGGTGGAGTGTGCTGCAGAGCCAAAATCAGAAGAAATAAACAGACACCGAAAGCTAGAGGAACACACAGACAGACAGATGAAAGACAGATGCAAATAGATAGGTGCAGGTAGACCAATCGATAGCTGGAAATTTAGAAAGCTGAGCTGCACACGTGGGATACCTAGCTTATTGCGCAAGGTTGGAAATAGTTGGCTGGCTTTTGACTTGGTAAACAAGTAGATAGCCAGATGCGGATAGATGAACAGCTATCCAGACAGATGCATAACAAGTCAGACGGATAATGATGAGTAGCAAGCCAGACAGCTAGCTAGACAAACACACACCTGGACAAGCAGCTAGCTAAACTAAAGACAGCTAGGCAAAGACACAGCAATATGCCGACACACAGATGGCAGTTAGTCAGCTATGCAAATAGAGAGCTCCCCGAGGGATGTGCTGCAGAGACAAACAGCTCCAACAGACCGGACAGAAAAGCCTTGAGAAGTGAACAGCTGAAGAGGTAAACAGCTAGACAGACTGGACAGAGAAGCCCTGAAGAGTGGAGAGGAGAGAAAAACAAGCACAGGTGATTAAACAAGAAGGGAACGGCGAAGCAAAACGGAAGGGAGAGGACAATGAAAAGCTACAGACATGAGAAGAGACAAAGATGACGTTCAGCACTTAATTGCACAGTTGCAGTGTTTTTGAGCTTGCGCCGCATGACTTTGCCAGCTTTACTAGCTTGGCATCCGGAAATGGGTTGGTTTGGCCTCATGCGGGATGGCCAACCAAACAGACGCAAAGTCAACGTCAACCCTCCCAACCGCATCCTGGATATCATCCCTTTTCCGAGCCTAAATCAAGCCCAGGCAAACCCCAGGCCCGACTTCAGCAAGCCCAACACTCCCCCCAAACCAGCCCTCTGAGCAACTCTCCACTAGGCAGCCCTCGTCCGAGTGGGGTGCGGCCGGTTAGCCCGAGCATCTTTCAACTACCACCAAATCGCGCCCAATACGCGCAAGCAACCGGGGATGCTGCGGATGCGGCCGCCCAGCCGACCGACCGACCGACCGACCGACCGACCGACCAACCAACCAACCAACCAACCATAGCCAGCTAAGCCGGGGCTGGTTAAGAAAAAGAAAGAAAACATTGGTTCCTGTGTTCAGGGGCAAACCACCCAGCAACGATCGATTTGCGAGTTCCACCATTGCCATGGCGCAAAAACGGGAAACAAAGCGGCACGATTTTCTGGCACCCGAGGGGTCGATGTCCTGGTTCCATCCTCATCCCCCTGACCTGACCAATTTAGATGAACAAGGTCAAGCATAAGTGTGGAAACAGAGCGTACTAATCCTGGATGCCCCTTATGGCAGTGGGAACAAACTGACCAACTTGCGAACATCCATGGACCTTGTTTCAGGGACTCCGTCAACACTTGTTCAAGCGTTAATATGTTTGTTTTTTTTGAAGAAGGGAGGGGTTGATGGGGTCCCTGGTTGCTGGTAGACAAATGGTAAAATGAAACGAGCACCAAATAAACCCCAATCAGTTTATCTTGCAGGTATGGTCACAACATGACCAGTCTCTCCTGCAGATCATCATGGAACCCCTAAAACATCTCTTGACCCCCTTTTTGGGTTCCATGTCAATTTCCAGAGAATGACTTGCCACAATAGATCTTAGGTGGGGTGCAGAAACACGTTCAAATGATCTATGGTCAAAATGACTTTTTCCCTCAAGAGGACGTGGGAATGATACCAACATGCTCATATCGTTTATTTAGGCTGTGCTTTTATGGGAACCCTGGATCTAGGCAATTTGCAATAAATCTTACCTCGTCACCTCGTTGTTAAATAAGGTTTTGGAGTGTGCGCCTCGCCTCGTTAAATCCGTGGTCACCTCGTCACCTCGTTAAATCCCTGGCAGCTCGCTAGGCCTGTTTAATGCACAAGTCATGTGAAAGTCATTGCTCACTCCGCTTCTTTTTGGGGCGGGGACATGGGATCAAAAATTGATGGCTTTCGGGCTTCAGAGGGAGCCTCTGCCAGAGACAGAGAGGCTTTGCCATCTCGTGCGTTCGCAGCACCCACAAGCGCAGAAGTCTTAGTCTTTCTGCGAACATACTTGTGCTTTTTGCTCGCATCACTTCGCACCGTCCGCCCGCCGCCCCCCGCCCGCCGCCCAGCGCTTATTAACACAAGGCCCGCCCGTCCGCTGGTCGCGTCGCTGACCTTGCCCCCAGACGCCACCAAGGTGTCGCCAGACCAGAAGACCAGGCTCTTTGTCGGGAAGCAGTGCGCGGCTGCATATAGCTCGAGCACGCTTTTCCATGTGTCGTCCATTGACACCTCAGTCTGCCAGAGCTCTGCCTGTCCTGGCGCGCTGACCATCACACGCACACTCATGGCGTGAACTGAGTGCTGCCCTGCAAGCCAAAACTGCAGGCACGCATGGTGCTCTCAAGGAGGATGCGAGTTTTTGCTCATTCAAGGCCGCTGATGCTCGCTTCCGAGTTTCTTGCTCATTCAAGGCCACTGATGCTTGCTTCCGAGTTTCTTGCTCATTCAAGGCCACTGATGCTCGCTTCCGAGTTTCTTGCTCATTCAAGGCCATTGATGCTAGCTCAGTTGTGTCAAAGGCTTTGCTGAGGGGTTGCCGGAAACAATGAGACTAGGGGTGCTCTGGGAAGGCTGCGGGAAGGCTACGGGAAGGCTACGGGAAGACTATGAGAAAAAAAAAACTTTGCAGGGCCCAAAAAGTTATTTTCCCCAACAATCACCTCTGACCGTATAAAATAACTTTTCAGGCCCTGAAAAGTTTTTCCTGCTGTGGGACCCTCTCCTGCTGCATCTACGTGTGCACCTCGTTGTTCTGAATTTAGTTAAATCACCTCGCTTAAAATTGCTCCACCTCGCACCTCGGCTGACCTCGCTCTAAATTGCCTAGCCCTGGATCCCCTTTTAGTCCGGGCTCACACCACTTTTTGGAGAGAACTCCTCCCTCATAGGACGGGTTTTACTTAGATCCGGGGTCAACATGAATCCCAACTTCAAGCTATGGTTATAAAGGATCCTTACTACCTGTCAACCCCAAGTACTAGGGTCGTTTGACCATGGCACACATGGGAATGATACCAACATGATTATAAGCTTGTGTATCGGTTTTACTGCTGTAGATGGACGAAAACCTGCACCACCATCCGGGAACCCTGAAACGAATCGATTCCCTGCAAATACCAACAAGCGTTATGGTTTCATTCCCATCGTTTCATTTTGTGGTGCGACTGGATTCCTGCGATCCGCAGCATTTGTCCAATTCGACCACCCGGACCCTCAAACTTGTAATCAGAAAGAAAAAACAAGTTTTGTGCTCCAAACATCCCCAAATTCAATCACCTGGACCCGCAAACTTCTAAAAAAACAAGAAAAACACGGTCTTTGACCCAACTTTTTGGGCTGAGTTTCCGTTTCTGTAGTTTGAGGGCCACAAACGTGCGCCCTGGACTCGGCGGCTGGAATTTCGGGACTTTCTCCTGCGCCAAGCGCCCCAGGAATTTTGTGAGCTGGCGGGGACTCAGCCGCAGCGCCTGGCAGGCGCACGACCACGCGTCTTGTTTTCAGCACGCTTGGGGGGGTTGCGGGGGTTGGGGGGTTAGGGGGGTTGGGGGGCTTGGGGGGGTTGGGGGGGTTGGGGGGGTTGGGGGGCTGTGGGGGTGTGTGTGGGGGTGTGTGTGGGGGTGTGGGGGTGTGGGGGTGTGGGGGTGTGGGGGTGTGGGGGTGTGGGGTGTGGGGGTGTGGGGGTGTGGGGGTGTGGGGGTGTGGGGGTGTGGGGGTGTGGGGGTGTGGGGGTGTGGGGGTGTGGGGGTGTGGGGTGTGGGGTCTGGGGGTGTGGGGGTGTGGGGGTATCCTGGTGGTTTAATTTTGACCCATACCCAAGTGATGTTTCAGGGGGTTCGTGGTAGTCTGCAGGAGAGTCTTGTTATGTTAATCTCAAGGGTTGCTCCGAGCCTCCAAAAGCGACCACACCGCCAAGATGATTGGGTCTTGTTGGTTGTCGTTTCAATCAAGCATTTGCCTAGCCTGCCGAAGGGTTTGCGGAGCAGCGAATTGAAAGCAGCCCCAGAAACTGCCGTCTTCCTTGTTTGGCCTTGAGAAAATGTACTGTTGACCCTGGATTAGTATATGGGGGTGTTCCCCTCCAAAAGTGATAAATCCCCACTAAAACCAGGAACACGCCCATATTAAAAAACAAGGGGTTTATTTATCCGGGGTCAACATGAACACGGACCTCCCCAGGAGTTCCAGGAATCTGAGTTGCTCTTTCGTGCTGCTCCTGGGATTCTTCTCCCCGCTGCGATTCCTTCGAAGAGGGTGTCACTTTGTTTCTCCCAGGGAGCATGCACGAAAACGCCATGGCAAATGAAGGGGGGGTTCTTATTCCAAAGTCTCTGTGGGTCTCTTTGTTTTGGGACCCCTACAATGCCTGGTAGGGGTACCCGCAAAAAAGACGTACCCATGTAGACAATGCTCAGCAAGTAGAATGGTTGAGGTGTTTGCTTGCGGGCCTTAGTTCTTGGTTGGTAGAACCTTGTTTGGCGTTGAGCCCTGTATTTCTCCCTCTTGCCTAAGTGGCACAAAATGAAACCCGGCTGTGCAGTACTGGATGTTTCCAAACACAAGCACCCAAGAAACACGGTTGCCCACGGAAAGGTGCGCCGCAAAAGGGAGCGACAGTGAAAACACAAGCAAACATGCCTCAAACAGGTTCCTTAGCTTAGTCTCCAAGGAACACCATCCAAACAGCGGGTCCGTCGATTACCAAACACCCCCATATTGGACAGGGAGAGCCCAAATAAGGCCTCAGTAAGCCGTTCATAAGGCCTTATGTGGGTGCCCAAAACTCCTCCCCCTCAGGCCCCATGATAGATGTCACTTGGACACCATTTTCCATGTTTCGCTTTTCGGGCCACCAGTTGTTGAGGCCTCTACTTTTTTTCTCTCAGACCTTTTTTTGTCACCCAATCCCAGGAGCCAAGACTCAAGCTGAGTCGCACTGACCATGTGAAGCTTTGGCAAACGAGGTAGCAAACCTTCGCTTCCAAAGCTTGGCCCACACAGTTTTGGAGCAATTTTCTGGGGAGCAAACCCCAGAAAAAGGCAAAAGTTGACCCAGGATTCATAAACACTTTGGTTGAGTACGGGATCATGGCGAATCGAGCAATGTTGCCCAAGGGTCTCGATGCTAGATCTCAACACGATTCGCTACATGTCTAAAATGAGGAGTCCATAAGTTTGGGACAGTCGATTCAGCGATTTCCTATTTTGCAGGTGGACAAAGAAAGCATCCCCCTGGACTTACCCTCCCATCCACTAGCATGGAACCTGACCGGGGGGGTCGTCCTGGAAAAGCAGTTTCCTCAGGAACCCTCTGGTTCCATGTTAGTGGACAGGAGGGTAAAGTGCCAATCCCATAGGCAAGGCGGCTGGAATCATCAAGACGTTGATCCGCCTCCTGGATGAGGTCTGTGGGCATGCATCGTCTGATCGCGTCTCTCGGAGCTTTTCTCAGTAAAGACGCAGGGATTCATATGTGTCCCCTTCAAACAGCCTTCCAAAGGAAATGGCCCTTAAGTCCGGCATGAACCTGGAGCAGGAATTCTCCATGTCCAAAATTGGTTGCCCCGCCAGTTGAATGGTTGTATAAGTCCCGGGTTTCTAATTGGTCCGGAAGGCACGGGCAAGTGCCCAGACAGGGTGTCAAAAGAAGACTTGTACTTGACCCCGAGACCTCGCTTGCCAAGAGGCCCTTTTGGAACCTTGAGTCCATACGGACCAAGTCAGGCAAACCAAAAGGTTAAAGGACGAGTGAGAGAAAGCTTGATGACCCAAGCACATGTTTTCACCATGTCGTGTAGGGCACTCTGATCCTCAGCGCGGCAGGGGCAACAAAAAAATCATTCGCGTTTTAGCCATCTCTTGATGGAAGAGTGTCTTAAATAGGGAACACCGTCAACAATGGTAGGTGGACATATATCCCCATGTGCACGATGTCCACCAAATGCTCATTACAAAGGACAAACAAATGGCCTGTCGACTCTTTGCATGTGCTTATTATGGCTTGTCCAAATGTGTCTGGGTCTAAATAGGGTTTCCTGGTGATCCTTTTGGCGTCCCTTTCCTGAAAAGGGTATCCTCTTACAAACAACCCCGGCTTTTCTTCATCTGCCGGATCTGTGTTCCTGCAGCATCCGGCAGCTTGAGTCATGCGGCGGCGTCAAGCGAACACGTCTCTTTGCGCCCACAAAACTTCCCCGAGAACAAAAGCCCAGTTTATGCCGGCCAACTCGACTTCTATCGGACGAAAAGGTTGATCAAGCTTGCACGGGGTAGCTGGTTGGCCATTCCGTTCCCACAATTCTCCGAACCTTGCAACGCTCTCTCGTCGCAGCTTTCAACCAAAAACCAAGAGGGGCCATGATTCGCCCTGGTCAGAAGGACGATTAGGGCGAACTTCCTCTGGGAAAGATGCCGCCCTCCACTCCAAAAGCTCCGAAAAAACTGATCGTCTTCTGGGAATCCACGTGATATCTCTCTGAAGGGACCCAGAACTCCGAGCCGCCTAGCCGCCACTTAAGGTCTATATGGCCCAACTGAACATCTCACATGCGACTCGCAACATCTCACCTGGACGAAATCATCGACTTTGAGGAGTTCAAGGTTGAAGGGAGCACCTTGAAAACCCAAAGCTTTGGGTTCGCGAGCATTTGCAGAGTACCTTCACACACTCACTTCCTGCGTGGATGGCCAAGAAAATAACCAAACTTGTTGCTTACTGTTTACCGCTAGAATGGTCTTGCTATGAAGTTTAAAGTCCAGCACGTCCTTTGGCTGCAAAGTCCGCGACTCGCACCGAGTGATTTCAATGAGAGCGCGAAGTCTGCGCACGGCATTAGCATATTTGCTACATGCGCCAGACCCGGGGGATTTGGACGCAACTGATTGTCTCATGTTGTTCTCCAACAGCAAGACAAAACAAACTGGCCTTTGCCAGCTTTACTTGTTTGTCAAAGTCAGTCTGTGTATCTCCCCTTTCCTGACTTCCCGCTTTTCGGCGGGTCTGCATCGGTCCCCTGTTTCTGACGCATTCCCGGCTTTGCGCGGCGACCGCCCGCCGCCAGGACAGGCTCGTTAGATGTAAACAAACCGCAGGCTTTGTCCAACTTGTTGTCAAAAGTGGGAAATGGGTGTAGGGGACCGCCCCCAAAATAACATGGTGGCTTTCCTTGTGGTGTTCTTTCAAAGCCACCAAAAAGGGTAGCCTCCAAAACGACACCCCCCCAAATGTCATTTTGCGAGCGGCAACTATTGTTCTTTCTGTGGATGAAACTGTTTGACGAATACTTTCCTTGTATCTGAAACATCACAGACGGCAACGTGAGCCTCCCACTTTTTGCTACTACTTTTCCACAATTTATTGAAGCCCAAAGGGGCATCATTTAAGCTGTAGGAAACTCTTTTAAACACAATGCTTGGATTTCCCAAACACACCAAATCAACCATCCAGCTGGTTTGTCCCAGAACAGGGTCCGACACCTGCCCCACCTTTTGATGGGTCTTAAAGCTTCCCTGGGCCTTTGCTTGGTGAAAGTACTCACTCCAAACACCCTAAATTGAGAAAAATGCATGCCCCTCTTCCGTCCACAAATGGAATCCATTTATGCCCTGAACTTACAAAGGGACGATGTGTTGGGAGAAACTATGTTGACCAAAGCGACCTCCATGAGAAGTAACACGCATACGGGTATGAATGTTACTTCAAAACCTCAAAGGGTGGACATCATTCTTACCCCTTAAAACTCCAAGCCCTGGGGAAGTTAATCTTTTACAGACATATAGCCCATGTTACCCCAAACAAGTTGAACAGTTGTGTTTTTAAGAGGTAAGCATTTGGCTGGAGATTCATGTCCACCAACCGCTTTTGAGGCGGTTCTCTATTGAAACTCATCACTATCTGATCCATTCGCGACAGAAAGGCTCTCAAAGCTCCTCACGCACCTGAACCGAAACCACATGGGGAGAAGGCTAATAAAACATTTGGGAAACCACCTGGTCGCCCAGGCGGCTCTTGTTTTGACGCTCGTTTTGAGTCAGCTTAGAAAGGTGAGGCAACGGCCCGAATGGGTGGTGTCCCTTTTCTTTGCAAGCAGCCTCAAGGCAGCCTCCCATTCCCAAAGGTTCCCATGGGCAACCCTGACATTGAGTGCCCACGATCATCCAGCGGACCGTTTGGCAACCTGAAACGTACCCTTTGCTTATCCTCCATCTCAAATGCCAAGCAAATGCTTGTCACTCAGCACCAGGACCCCTAAAACAACTGGATTCGGTACTCGGTACTCTTCTCAACACTGATTCCGCTACAAATGGTATGTCCATTAAGGGAACCGTCTGTTAGTTGGTGCCCAAGGGAAAATGAAAAGGACACCCCACCAGTTGTTGTTTGTTTGTTTTTTTATGGAAAAATGGCACACCCATAAATGGAAACAACATCTGCGCGCAACTTCCCCAATGCGGCGGGGATACCGTGTGCGAGGATTCCCTATCAGGGAACACATGTCTAAACATTACATGTCCACATCACTGCTTCGCCGGTATCCTTGCAACTAAGGATTGCAGTAAATCCTGTATAAACCGATGCAACCATCTTAGCATGTCTTTGGTCCGAGTAGACCTTTCGGCTTTTCCATCAAACCTGCCTGAAGGGGCAGGGCTCTTAGTAAGTGGTTAAACTAACCATACTTATAACCCACTTGCCATGGTTGCAAGTCTCCCTTCTGTGGGTTATCCCACCATGGTTACGAACCACTTGCATGACATACCGAGTCGATCGCCCCTTTAAGTAATGTCAACCCCGGATTAATCAACCCCTGCTTGATTAATAGGGTTTTTTCCCCAACAGCTGAAAGCTTTGGGGTCTCAGCCCAGATAGGCTCCGGGATGTCCGCGGCGGCGCTGAGGTAAGGTTCCACGAGGGTTCCACGAGGGTTCCACGAGGAGGTTCTGCGAGAGCTTCAGGGTGGTGCCAGCACTAAAAAGAGCACCGCGTGCTGTTGGGGATATCACTTGAGCTTATTTCCCTTTTAGTTGGGATTCAGACCACTTTTGGAGGGAACCCCCCCGTAATAATGGGCTTCGGGTTTATTCATCCTGGGTCAACATTACAACCCTTCGTGACTCCCTTCCGTTCGGCGCACCTGGCTCACCTCCGACTTCTCTTTTGTCGGGGTCATGATTTTGCCCTGTTTCTGAGGCTTATATCAACATCAGAACATGTGGTTGCTTTTGCTTCCCTTTAACCCGCTACTTAGGGGGTGGTTGTTTCCCTTCAACCCGCTAATGTCCAAATGGGATTAGTAAAGGGGGGAGACTCATTAATCCCATTTGGACATTACTCAGGGGCTGACTTTGCTCATGGTACGAAAAACACGCGGGCCGGCCGACTTCTGAGCGCCCCGCAGCGCGCAGCGGCGGGCCCGGCGGCCACCTGCCTCGGCCGAAAGCGGCTCCGATTTCGACCGGGCCTTAGCCTCGATTCGGCTGAGTGGATGGCCTCCCAAAAAAGTAACCAAACTTTATAGATTTAACACTAAACTTGTCTTCCCAAAGTTCAAACTTTATTTGTATCACTAAAATGGTCCAAACCCAAAAAGTGACTAAAGTTCATGAACAAAGGAAGAGAGTACCTGGTTTTGAGACCGGGCCCCAACCAATTCCCGAAGTGTCTATTGGAGGGCTCGGGTCTTCCATGAAAGCCGCCGGAAAGAAGGGTCGGCATCCCTTTTTGGTTGGTTCGGCCGCATTGCTCAAGACCCCACCCCCCGCACTTGGAGCGAGTGGTTGGCTTTAAAGGGGAACCCTTCCCCAAAAGAAGGTTGAGAAAAGGGCACCACTGGGCAACTGGGGGTACTTAAGGGGGGGAGGTACTTTGGTTAGTGAGCCTGGTAAAAAAAAGCTCTTAGGATGGTAAATGCCTGGACCCCCTTGTTGACCGATTCCTTTTTTCAGCCGAAATGACCCATAAAAAAGAGGTGTAATGGCAGACAGAAAGAATCGGTTCAATTTGGTCCAGGTAGTTGTAAGTGTTGACATACGGCGAGATTCTCCCCTACCAAGTAACAGCCGGAAACCAGGACCCCCCCAGTCAGGTTCCAAGTGAATTGATGGATGACCTGGAACCCCAAATTCATCTGCCTTTGTGATTCCCAATTCTTTTGTTGGGTCAAAGGCAAAACAAAAGGCCTGGATCGCCAGTTGCGATCGCTTTTTCCCCCAAAAACCAGCAACAGTGACTCAACATAGGGGGGGCCGGGGAGAGATAGGGCGAGATACTTTACACCATGACGCTGAGCCGCAAAGGGGGCACACTGCTAGACGTGCCGGCGACAGGAGACAGGTCACCCGCCAAGACACCGTCATCCAGGAAGGTGGACAAATCCAGCTGGTTCACAAACCTGCTCCAAATTCCAACGGGTCAAGTCCTCAAACTTGCTGCCCCGAAACATCCCATGAAACAGGTTCACCTGCTCGCTGAGAATGTTAGCGGGACTCTGATCGCGAGCACAGCAACGAGCAAGACGAATTCAGCGATCGATTCCTCGATCACCCCCACTTGGCCCAAGCCAGAAAAAACAGTTGAGCTTGTGTTTCATTGGGTGTATTCATATTTGGTCGAATTCGCCTAAACCATGAAATAGCTTGGGAGAAGACCCCAGATCAACCCCCAACCAGCGAGCATCAACTCGATCAAGTCTCAACTATAGGGGTTTTGGGCTGCGAAAGGTCACCCCTGCGAGTTCCTTGGACCTTTGCGGGTGCTTTTGTAGACGGAAGCCAAATGAACACAGCCGCCTGAAGGGGGTTCTAAAATGGATCAACCCCCTTACAACTACGCTACAAGTTAAACATTAGGTTGGACACGTGATCCATCCTTCTAAGCTCTGAACATTCAAAGTCTTGCGTAGGGCTAGGAGCCAGAAGTCAGAAGTAATCTTGACCACGAACAAAACTGTGCAAGGGCTGGTTGAAAGCATCCTGTGTTTTCGAGTGGGGGTGGTTTCGAAGGGATGCCAAGGGGGGAAACCATTCCATATGTTGGGACAAATCACTGATTTCAAGACAGATAGGAAGACTGCCCTTCATTTATAAATGCTACTCAACTTCCAAACCCGACATTTCGAAACCAGAAGCCTGGATTTCCAAGATTTTTACTGAATTAACCCTGTCTGTAAGCTCACCATATGGATATGTGCCAAAAGAGGTGGAACCCCCAAATGGCGGTTTCTTTTGGTCTCCCTTCAAAACCACCCCGCAAAGGGCAACGAGCCTCAACAAGAAGCCCAAAGACTTGTAAGGGAAACCAACAGGAAGCCGCCCATTTTGGGGGGAGCCCCTATTTTGAGACGGGCCCATATGCTGCTTGCTTGGCTTCAGCCAGAGTGTCCGTGTCAATCTCAGTGCCGGGCGGGGTCGCTCCTGGCGAATGTGTTGTAGTTACAAAACTCTCCACTCAGATCCATGCAACACGCCCCCTACTGTGGATGGGTCCCACACTCCACTTCCCAGTAGGGATGGAGGAACCCCGAATAAACATGGGACTAAACCACACATTGGTGTGTCTTTGCCGATCCACTGAGAAAAGCAAAGGATGACCTCCATTTGCTTAATTCTCCTGAAAAGCGCTGATATACATGTATATATATATATATATATCCAAGAGTGATAGGTTCCCTTTAAAGCCAACAGGGCAAATCAAACCATATTCTACAGCAAATGGATGGTTCCAATGCTCTGTTTCTTTACGGCCGATCGGGGTCGCGGTTCCCGAAAAAATGCAGAAGGCCTGCGGTAAGTAGCAAGCTTGTATTTGTTCCATGGCGCAGGTGGATAAAACCCTATGCCCTATACACACTGGGCCAAACCACCGACCCCAGCTGCTCTTCGTTGACGCTGGAAGGGGAGCAACAAAAATAAATTGTCGCAGCCAAGTGGGGATTAACCACAATAAGCAAAATGTAAACTGTTTCCCAACAACAACCATGAGCTGGTTTTTTTTAGACTTTGTCCAGCAGTTTTTTCTCGGATGTCTGAGTCTTCATGCGGGTGAATTCGACAAAATTGGGCCCCTTCAAGGGTGGTTCCTCTGTTGGTGGGCCCGAAAAAACGACCTTCCCACACGACCCACGTTTGCAAAGGGCAAACTTCTGGAGTAGATGATTCAGCAAATACAACATGAAAGCAATGAAATCCACCTGTTTTGAGCAATCGCCTAAGTCTGGGTCTTAAATTGGGGGGCAGGAAGCATTAAACGAGTACCCTCCCCTGTTTGCTTTCGTTTGGGCCAGTTGAACCAACATATGCTGTTTAGCACCTCAAAAAGCAGTCCCCCCCAGCACCACTGCCTGCTTCCTTCAATTTGGTCCCAGGAGCCTTTTGGCTTGTAGAAATAAATACTGTGGATGGTTGCGAAATCCATGCAACGCACCACCTAAGAAACCCTGGAATGAGTCGATTCCCCTGTAAATACCAACGAACACTATTTTCCCATCAGTATCAATCTTGGGTGATCTTTCTCACACCCATCTACCTCCTCTTACAAGAAAGGATGTCAAGACTGCCGCTCTCCCAACACCCAAATTACTGCACCAAACTATCCAACACCAAGTCACTAAAACAAAAGCAACAACTCGCCAAGAACAGTGCGGAACCGGCAAAAGACCGATTTCTCTCCTGCGCGTCGAGCACGGGCTCGGCTTCTCTTGACTTCTCGGAGTGCGGCAGCTCCTCCCTGACGAAGCAAAACATGTCTCACACGCCTTTAAGGAGCTATAAACACCAAAGAACAAACCGCAAATGAAGTCCAGAACACGGGAAGTGACCTAGAAGTCTTGCGAAACTTTTCAGTGTTTCTCACTTCCCGAGTGGATGAGCCCAAACAAGTCTTCAGCTCC
>CAUJNA010001301.1:0-27500 GCA_963377175.1 Effrenium voratum | reverse complement strand
GCTCAGAACCAGCAAGATTAGCATGATCATATCGCAGCACTGTTATCAGAAGCCCTGGCTTCTGATTCGATTCCCCAATGTAAATGCCAAGAAACGTTCTGGTTTCAACCATGGATTCTTAGGTGGTCCGAATGGATTTCGTCCATCCACAGTATCAGACAGGCTTTGTGCAAAGGTCAAGGGGCAGATGACCTTTTGTTCAAAAAGGCTTGAGGAATTACTACAGCTTCAATGAAATGGAACCTGACACTAGTTTCCAACACTCGCCGGCAAAAAAAGAACACAAACACTTTGTTGCGCCGAAGTTGGGCCACGCCGAAATGGATTCTCCTGTTGGCTTTTCAGGAAGGATTGTGGCTGCTTGGTTCGCAACTCCGGGACCACTCAGCTAGGAAGTCGCAGCAGCAGGACAATGACTAGGCTCCATCGTCCAGTTGTCAACCAGCCGATCGCCTCGCTTTAAGCATCTCAGATCCATTAAGCCCAAGGCGGGCAGGGTGCCAAAACCAGGAGATGGAAAAGGCCAGCAAAACGCACAAGGTTTGTGTTGGAACCATTTTTCAACCTTGGTTGCTGTTGACCCCTCTGCAAAAGTTGAACTGTTTGTGGGTCCAATGCAAAATCCACTGTTTGCCCAAAAGATAAAGTCCAAAGATCCAGCCAAATAGACACAAAGCAAGAAGCCCGTGTATCTTTTGGGGAGGTTTCGACTGGACTTCACATGAGCAATCGGCCCCAACACACCAATCGAATCTGTGGGAAACTAAGCGGGGGTCATTAACTCACTCTTCACATCACCCCAGACACATCAATCAACACTGAAAGGAATCTAGTCTTCCCAATCTTGGATACGTCAGCAAGGCACTTGCCCCATTCCAGTAGTATCAAAGCCACCCCTCATCTGGAAGGTTTGAAGGGACCCCAGATCGGTGTGCCTTTTTCTTGAGGCAACCCACAAATGGATGGTTTCCCCACAAGCACCCTCAACAAAACACCCCCCTTGGGCCATTGGGGTCCTTGAAATTGGCTTGCTTCGGCAAGCCTGTGTACCCACTCTCTACAAACCACTCATTCAGGGGAGAAAGGGCGTGGAATCCCACAAAACCCCAAACGCCTGATTTACCAAGGGATCCTTGCGAGCTGGAGGTGACGTTCTCATTGGCTTAAGCATATCCTTCCGACCCCAAGGTGGCGCTCATGTGTTTTTTTTGTTTTGTTTTTTTTGGGGGGGGGGGAAATACTCAAGGGGAACGTGTGATTTCAAAAATTCGTAGGGTGCATTCCCAGCTTTGGGCCCATTGGCGTAAACTTCCGACCCCTTCGTGACCCAACAATTCTGCTGTGCCGCCAGCCTTGGGCGACTCCTGAGCAAGGCTGTGGCCTTTTTTGGGCGCGAGGTTCTTGGCCGCCAGGTCAAACTGTGTTTAGCCGGGACAGCTTTTACAACCAACAGGTTAAGCGTTACAAAAGCAAGCAACCCAGTTTGCTCTGTTGTTTTGATTGAACTGTACGATCGCAGTGGTTCATGGGAACACCAGGAAACTCCCTTTTCATGCATTCTCCATTTTATCCTATAAGAAAAACACACACACACACAGGTACCTCTAGCAAATTGGAGGAAGCTTGGGACATGCAAGCTGAGGTGCGCTACTTGGGTGAGGAGCCCTCATGGACAGAGTTGGAGAGAACACACATAGACAGGGAACTCACTTGAAGTTGGCTTTTCCAACGGGTAGATCAAAAATGGGACATAGAATCACTCCTGATCATTCTTCTAGTTTATGGGAATTGGGCCCGTATTTTTTGAGAGTAGCCTGTGTTGGGCTGGTTTCAAGGAAAGCCAAAAAGCAAACCCCCTTTTTGAGACACACCCAATTCTCAGAAATCCACCAGACAAGCGCCGGAAACCAACATTTGCTCATCTAGGTCCTCCAGTAGAGAGGTTACAAGGGTACCAACTTGTTTCTGCAGTCTATTTGTTTGTAGCGGAACCCTCCCCCAACAAAGGGGTGAGACAGGGCACCCCTGGACAAATCTAGTCATAGTAGCAAGGTCGGGGCACATGATCCTGAAGCCAATGTCGAGCGCTTTCAACCCCAGCATGCGTTAGCATGTGAGGCTCCGAAGAAGCCAGCATGGTTGTTTCGCGAAGTGATCCAGTTACCAGGCGACCCTTGGGAAAAATCGTTGGCCCTGATAAATGGCATAAAAGCCAGCTAAAACGTTGCCATCCATGTCTAATGTCTAACCAACCGAAGCTAAACAGGACATGGTTACAATGCGTTCATGCAATGCTAGAAACTGCTAGCTGCGCCCGAAGGCAGTGGAAGATGCGGCTGCAGTTCACAGGGGTCCCTTCATGTCCCCTTCAAACAAACACCCCACCCCAGTTGCCCAGCAATCCTGGTCAAAAAGGCGGGCATGCTGTGGTCAGGGTTGACCGCTTGCGGATGGAACCCGCCGAGCGGCAGGGATTTGGGGTGCATCAAGCTCCGCGAAGCCGAGAACACCTCCCCAGTCCGTCCTGTTCCAGTGCAGAGTCCTTGATCCGCGACTCCTTAGCTTCATCCGATCGGGGACCGCGCTGAAAAACCTAGGCTGCGCCAAGTGCTTTTCCTTCTCCCCGAGGGAAGTTCCCCCTCTTTGGTGAATGCAGCCATTGAAATTGGGGATTCGAACCTTGTGAGTGAAACGCGCTTTTAGGGCATCCGACCCGTTTTGTGAGTGAACCTCCCCCACCCGTTTGGAAGGTTTTAAGTGAAACCAAGCGGGCAACAACAACTTCTTTAGTCCCCAAATGTTCGGAAACCAAATGCCTGGCATTGCTTTTCCCTTTAAAGCAATCCGCAAACGGGGGCTCCCATGATTTCAGCAGCTGCGGAGTCCCTGCTGGTGGGTTTCTCCCGAAACACATATCGGTGCTAGCAAAAAGCAACGCCTAAATGATTGAAACTCTGTCACTGTCTGTTTTTGAGGCTACCCCTGTTTGGGTTGTTTTACGTCTCGAGATACTCTTTTGAGGGTGGGTTTTCTATCTGGGCGCCCGCTGTTGGGTGGCTTTAAATACGAAAACCAAACCACTTAACAAACTAAAAGGCTATAAGGAACCGGGGGAAACCAAAGTGACAACGACCCATGTTGGGTGTCCCGTGCTTGGGGCTCGCCCGTGATGTTTACTGCAAGTGGTTGGACTCAGAAGTTGGTGGACCCTTTGGTGGGGATTCATTCATATTCACCAAGCACGTGTGAAAGTGTTCCAATTGAAACTTATTGCCAATTCGTGCTAAATGGGGATGGGAAAAGTGACTTTGCTTATCCCCCCCCCCGGCGGAGCCACAGAGACTCTTGTACCTCAAAAAACCTGGCCTAAAGCAGATATCATTTTATCCCCCCTATCAAAACAAAAGGCTTCAAACATGGATCATCACGACTAGGGCTTGATCTTGACTCGATGCAACCCTTGATTCTGATTGGGGGAACAGGAGCATCCCGTCTAAGGGCATCCCCCACATCCACCAGAGGCTTTCCGGCTTGTCGCCGTACCCTCAAAAACCACTCCCCCATATCCTTCGCAGTTCCAAGCTTTGCGGATTCATCGGCGCTTGACTTTCTCGATGAAACGTATCCGGATCGTACCCGCATTTCTGAAACGAGTGAGGTTACTTCAAACTGAAAGTGGCAGGCATTAAGCAAAAGAAGAAGACAAATACAATGAAACAATGGCAGCCCACAGGTCGCAACGGCTGTTGATCGCCTCCCCGATACTCAGAGTGGGTTGTTGGTAACCTCAGCTTTTTGGGGTTCCTAAGGAGGCGGTAGGACCGACGTGGAGGTAACCATAAGGGAACTTCTGACTAGCTTAGGGCAACTGGCCACTTGCTCTTTTGATCCCAATAAGTATCAGGTCACCCGAACAAAAATGATGTTTGGAAAGTTTGATGCTCCTGAGGGAAGACAGCCCCTAAGCCCTAAACCAATCCAAACGGATTGGGGAGGTGAAAGTACCTCCTGAAGACATCACCCCCTCGATTCCTCGATACCCAATTGGTTAGGAAATTTTGAGATTGTGAGGGTCCAGGCTGACGTGTTGAAAGCACGACGAAACGCCGCTCCCTGGGCTTCTTTTTCAGCAATCTCATTAAGCCAAGTGGCCACCCGCTGACACTTGATGCCCAGCCTGCGGCGCTCATAAAACTCGGTTGCTCCAAGCCCGGGTATGTCTGTGTGTGTGTGCTTTGAAAGGGAACCTCTTTTTTTCAAGACCCCCTTTGTGTTTGTAGATGGAAAAGCCATTCAAGGGCGGGGACCTCATTTTGGGGCTTACTCTTGGCACCTATTTTTGGAGAACCCCCCTGTTTGGTTGGTTTTTAAATGGAACCCCCAAGGACAACCGAAGCCATGTTGACCCATTTGTTTCCTGCAGGCCCGTGTTTTTGTTTTTCCCGCGTGCTTCGGGGCCCAAGCCATGCTAACCTTTAAGGTTCTGGTAACGAGGAAACGAGGCGCTGGAGAAAAAAACATCCTACCGATGGCAAGGCAGAAGGAAGCAAAGTGCCACCGAATCAAAGCAATGTCAAAAGCCAACTTTAAGGAAGCCAACTGATGAACCTGCCACTGATGAAGGCTAAGTTGATTGGAAAGCGCAAAGGTGGATCCTGACGGTATGGGCTTGCAAAACCCTCTGTTGTTTCGAGCCCCACCTAAATTCGCCTCGGCCCCAAAGGGGCCAAGGGCGCTCAGATCTCTTCTCCAGAGAGAATCTTCGCTTTTCCCCTCCCCCAACCCCCTCCCCAACCAAAATTTTGCCGGGCCGCCCCCCCCCCACACTAGGCCGGCCCCCAGCTCCCAGCCCACCAGCAGGCTCAGCCCAGCGTGCCAAGGTCGGTTTGTCTAACGTGTCTGAGACTGGCCTCAGGCCAACAACCAGTCTCACGTGTCTGAGACTGGTCTCAAGCTACGCCAGCTACTAAGCCTGTCTGACGTGCCCCTTTGGCGCAGTCTGACACTGGTCTCAAGACTAGCCTCAAGCCCAGTCCCTCAGCCCGCCTGCTCTGCTGGCGTGTCTTACGTGTCTGCGACCTCAGGCCCAGCCCAGCCAGCAACTCGCCACCCAGCCTCAGGCCCAAGTGTGTATGAAACAGGCCTTGCCCATCCAGCAACCCGCCCAAGCACAGCTCAGCCCAGCCCGTAGTCCGGCTGCCCGGCAGCCACAACCCCTACCCAGCCCAGGCCCCGGCGCATCTCAGGCATGCCAGCCACTAGGCCGGCCCCCAGCTCCCAGCCCACCAGCAGGCTCAGCCCAGCGTGCCAAGGTCAGGCCTCAAGTGTGTATGAAACAGGCCTTGCCCATCTACCAAGCTGTCTGACGTGCCCCAGCCCCCCAGTCCGGCTGCCCAAGCCCAGGCTGACCAGGCCTTGACCTCCTGCTCGTGTCTGGCCCCAAGTCATCCAGCAGGCCCAGCCCCTTCGGCGTCTCAAGGTATGCCAGCCTGAGACTAGCCTCAGGCCCAGTCCCTCAGCCCGCCTGCTGGCGTGTCTATTGGGGATATTTTTCCGGGGTACTTCAGCAAATGGAGGTTTGTATTCCCACCATGTACCTGTCTTGGGCTGAGCAACCGAGCAAGAAATGTATGTCATGGCAAGCCGCCAGCCACGTGAAATGGAGGTGCCCAAACACCCAAAGTTGGTCTTGGTTGTTCAGTGACACCAATTATTGTTCCCCTTTTTATGGAGGCCAAGCCCCACTAAAAATGCTCATCCCCAGAAAGAGGTCCTTTTTTTCCAAGGGCACTGAGCAGCTGAGATAGTCTTGGTTTTGGATTTCAAACCTTCCGAGCAGGACGGCTTCCGAACATCGAACTAGCACGGGCGAACTGGTGCGGTCACAAGCTTTCAGTAGGATTCGGACCTTCCCAACACTGGATTTCGGTGTTCCTGACCCTTCCCTCAAACTAGGCTGGGCCGAGGCGGGCAACGCGAAGCGTTTACAATTAAACAGAACCAACAACAACGAACATCCTAAAAAATCGGCCAACAACAGTGAGGCGAAATCAACGAAGAGTCGGGATCAATCAACCGGGTCATTCTGCTGGGCTCCCACTCCACAATTACAGGGCAATGGGACCCGCACTCCTGTGGAAAAAGACAGCGTTTGGCTGGTGGCGTTAATTGAGGCGTGCGTCTCTATAGGAAGCCTCCCCTGAACAAAGCTGGCAAATTCCTCAAGAGAAGGCACACCCAAACTTCCATCACCCCCGGCTTTTATACTCGTTACATCTCTTGTTGGGTTTCTCCAAAGACCCGAGGGTACTTTGGCTTTTGGCCAGAAGCCAGAAGCCGTTCGCAAGTTTTGCGCTGGGGTTTCAGGCTCACACTGCAAGCCCCCAGCTTTTGGGGAAAGGGAAAAAGAAGGACAACCAAACAGATACGTCTGTTTTTGAGTTGGTACCTTTTTGGTGGCTCTGAAGGGTGGTTCGCAAGTCCGCCGAAGAGCTGGGTGGTACTGAGGCTGAGAACAATTCCGGGGTGAACATGAAGTCTTTTGTACCTCTCATCGTGGTTCGTGTGGGTCGAAGGTCAAAAACACCAGATCTTCTCAGCCAGCACTCGAGGTAGCCTACAGACTGACGTCTGAACTGGGTTCGGACTGACACTTCACAAGTTGCTTAGCCACTTTAGAAGGCAGGCGCGCACTTCGCAAATGATTGGGAGTGGTTCTTCTGGTTTCACGTTGGGAGGCTTCAGGCACTGGGGACTCTGACCCACGGAAAGCGAACTTGTAGCTAGCACAGCTATAAATGTTTATGGCTTCCTAAGCCCAGACAAACTGGCAAAACTGTCCCCAACGGTCAACCGGAGCGAAAATGGCGCGATCTCAAACCTGGCGATGATCCGACCCTTTTCAGCCAGGAAGCTGCGTGATCCTTGGTGGCAGCATGAAAACGTGCCTTCTTCAGCATGAGTTGCGGTGAATTGCTCACTTCATTGAGTTATGGATAAACCCATTAACTGTGGGTTCTACCAAAATGGCTGTAAAATAGGCTTTGCTGCTATCCAAGCTTAAAGCAGGTAGAACCACCGAAAGTCGCCAATGCAGGTGTTGGGCGCTCTCCTCGGAACAGGTCAACTAACCGCAGCATGAGGCGACGCTCCGTCTGCTTTAGGCGATTTGCTTGAGGCGACTGACACGAGCAGAGTGCTCAGAACTACCCCTGCTTGGACCGTGCTTGGGAAAAATGGGGCTCCCTCATGCCAACATGGAAGCTCACGGAAGGCCACTCAAACGGAAAGTCTTCTGAAAGTTTTCTGGCAGCTTCCAGGGAATGGGGAGGGTAGGGCTTCTTCCCGCTGTTTCTTGCGGGAACTTTGGAGCTCGTTGTCCATGTCCATTCGCAAATGGACTGACTGAAAAGTTTCCGGAGCTTCCAGGGAATCGCCTGGGGAGGGTCGGGCTTCTGCCCTCTGTTTCTTGCTCCATTCCCAAATGGACTGACTGAAACGTGTCCCAGCGACCCTCTCATGCAGACCATTCGAGGGACCAATCCACGTGATGCCAATTTGTTGACGCCTTCCCATGACATCCTCACTTTTCAAGGGGGTTCCCTTGGTCTAAAGCCAACCTCTCCGACCCATGCCTCACTTTGCCCAAGACCTGGACACTTTTTGTAGGTTCACCTTTCGGGACCGGGCACATGGACTCAAATCGGAAAACCAAAAGGTCGGTTTGGGACAGCTGGGCGCAATTCTAAACCCCCAACCCCCAACCCCCCCAACCCCCCCACTCCCCCCAACCCCCCCAACCACGCCCAACCAACCCACCTAACCCCCCTCCCCAACCCACCTAACCCCCCCCCCCCCCCCCGCAAGCCCCCCTAACCCCCCCAACCCCCCTAACCACCCCCCCCCCCCCAAACCCCCCACTCCCCCCGACCCACTTCACTGGTTTCATGGGCCAGGGCGCCGCTGTAGCAGATCCTGCTGCTGCTCGGCCGCGCACTGCCAGGAGGAGCGCTCCGACTTCTGCAGGGCCTCGATATGTGGATTCTCATCGGGGAAAACTGACACGGCGGCGCTGGTAGTAACGGGCCATTGAAAACAACCCATTCTGGGGGCCCAAAAACAATCGGGAGCCTTAGGGTAGTTAGATTGCTCCCAGGTGAGTTTTTGCAAAGGGTGGTTCCCTTGCCTACCTGCTATACGGAAAAATATAGATCCACTGGAAAGGGAAAACCGGGTGTCCAATTGGGAACCTGATCTGTTTCTCACTTCCTGAGTGGATGGCCCAAAAAAGTCCAAACTGTTCATTCACCTGGAGTCTCCATGACCCTTCAAAAATAGGTCCATGACCCCATTGTTTAGGGGAATGACCCACCCATTTTTTAAGGGTTGGAAGGAGACTCCAGGTACCACTAAAACGGTCTTTCCAAACCTCCATTTGCTTAAGTCCCCTGGGGAAAAAATCACAGAAAACTATTCCCAGTAGTGATGGGGAAAAAAAGGAAAACTATTCCCAGTAGTGATAGATTCCCTTTAAAAATCAACAGGGGAAAAACAAAAAAACATATTAATTTCACCAAATTTGGAAGAAACAGTTGCCAGTCCAAACTGTTCATTTACAGTACCACTAAAACGGTCCAACCCCAAAACGATTTCAAGCCCGAAACGGACCTCGGGCGAAGCGAGTGTTACCGCGGCGCCGCCAGCATGACGTCCAGCTGCGCCGCCAGCGCCCGCTTCTCCGGCGCCACCTCCCGTCGAACTTCCGGAGGTGGTGCCTGCGGCCCGCGAGCGGCGAGCGAGCCGGGGGTGGAAATCGCGCCTCGTACCTGGAGTCTCCATCTCCATGGCCCTTTAAAGATGGTTGGTCATTAAACTAAATAATGGGGGCATGGACCTTTTTTTGATTCGGGTCATGGAGGCTCCAGGTAGAGTTTTTTTGTTTTTAAAGGGAAAGTACCGGCAAACCAACTGTTTGGACAGGTCTCCAGTCTTGATTCTCAGCCAACCCGTCACCACAAGCGAAAGACTCGCTTCGTGAGTGGTTCGCCAATTGTGGTATGGCCCCCCAATACCAAGGTAAATCCCACTTTAGGGGGGGTTAATAAGTGGTTTAGAACCCGGGTTGCTGACGACTTATCAGCTAGGCTGAACACCCAAGTACCCCTTTTGCCGACCAACAATATGACTTTGAGCCACTACTTCAACTGGATCGCTTTGAAGCTTGAAGCCCCGTTCCACCAATTTCCACAAATCTCCCACCAGATTCCCCACCCCCCCCACCCCTACATCCCCCGCGCGCCCCTTTTCAACCTCACATCCCCATCTTCAACCCAGCTGGTGTCTCGATTCCCCCAGCGCCTGCGGCGCATCCACTTCCAACGCCTTCAGCTCGGCTTCGGTGGAAGCCGCCGCTGTCTCCTGCTTTGGTTCCTGCACCCAAGGCACCCAAGGCACCCAAGGCACCCAAGGCACCCAAGCACAGGTAAAAGGAACATGGTTCCTATGTGTAAAGGGTGGGGGGAAGACTACTGTTTGAAATCCCGTGGTGGTTCCTATGTTTGAAGGGTGGGGGCCTGGTTCGCAGGGTTTTCAAAGTTTGAGCTGACATGTTTTGGAAGATTGAAAGTTTGGCTTTGGGCAAGTCAGGAGATGCTCTGACCGTGCGTTGTGCTAGCGCCAGAATGCAGTCACGCGCCCGTCCTGCACTGCCTCCGGCGTCGCCTCTTGCGACTCAGGCAGCGTCGGAAGCGCCGGGCCCTGCGGGGAAAGCCGAAAAACGGCTCCAACCCGCGTTGGGCAAACTCTTCACCCCGCAAAATGGCGAGGCGAACCCCTTGGATTTCCCTACTCAAAAAAAGACAAACCGACCTTTCGAGGGGAAGCTGACAGGTTCCCCTTTTGCTATCATGCCCTGTGGATCCCAGTTGCTTGGATAGTAGGGAACCAACCACGTTCCCTTCTGGCTTTTAGAAGGTGTATACATATATACAAATATATATATATATATATATATAATATATATATATATATATACACATGGGCAAATGGAATCACTGGGATGGTTGAACAGCGACTGCTTCAAGATGTACCCTCCCACCGACTAACATGGCATTGCACAGACTCTGTAGAAAGACCACTTTTCTCTTGTCAGTTGGTGGGCAACCCCCCAACCCCCATCAACCCCCCGCCCAACCCCCATCAACCCCCCCCCAACCCCCATCAAGGGAGGGTACACTTTGTGCACTTCCATGTTAGTCCAAATGTGTGCTCAGTGTACCAAGGGAACCCACCGTACCTCTCGGCTCTTTCTCTGATGTTCACCTGATGGTCGGCTTAGCCTGCTTGCAATATTTGGCGGGTTCACACTGAAAACCACACAATAGTTTGATGGTTTCTTTTTGTCTTTGTTTAGTGGCGGCTGCAACCCCAACAAGAGAATACAACCCACCGGGCTTTCAACCGGTGTGTCCAACGCTCTCGGTGCGGGTTTAGGATTAAACCGGCAATATTTTCAGCAGTGCAACAAATGGCATTCCCCTTCAAACCCCATGAAAAAGGGGTCCATGTCTCTCAGCTTGCCCCTTAAAACTCCAAGCCCTGGGGAAGTTAATCTTTTACAGACATATAGCCCATGTTACCCAAAAAGTTGAAAAGTTGTGTTTTTAAGAGGTAAGTCAGAAAGTCAGGGTTAGAAAGAGGTGCTCAACGATACCGACTCTATGTCATTTAACGGGACCCTAGGGTTCCACCCCGCACTAAGCTGCTGGTGGTGCAACCAACCGACTGTTTTGATCACCTACAGTGCCCCACCTTTTTAGGGAATCCATACAAACACCACTCAGGCAAGACGGGCCTTAGACCACGCAAAAGCACTGACGGGTTTCCTTTGGTTTCCTTTTGCACCCCTTTTTAAGGGTACTATCAAAAAGAAATGCCCATCATATCCAGCCTGGATAGTTGAGTTTGTCTCAAGAAAGGGAAACTCCAAATGGGTTCCTTTGAAGAACCCCTTTCCAGGAGAATCCGAGGAATCCTTTCCACAAAACCTGGGGAAAATAGATCTTCCAAATTCTTCCACGGGTTTCCTCTTTCGACAAAACCAACTAGGGAAGACGGAGAGGACCGATAGTTGAAAAGGGGCTGTCTTGTTTGAGGGCACACTTTCTTGGGTTGCTCAAAATGCAAACCAACGGGGAAAGCCGCCAGTTTGAGGTTCCCGTTCTTATTTTAAGACGCCGCAAAAGGATGGACCCGAATCAACCCCAAAATTATTGCACGGATCGCTCGCCTCGTGTGGCAGCTGAAACTGCATCAGCTGCTGCTGCAGCTTCTGTTGAAGACGATCCTGCTCTTGCCTCGGCACTTCACCTCTCTCTTTGAACTGGCGGGGTGTGGCGGGTCTTTCGGGATAAGCTGTTGTGGTTTTCATAGGTGTCCACGGTTGTACAGTGTGAAGTAATGACCGGAACATAACACAAACCAATTTCAACCCCTTCAAACACTTGCTGCCAACAAACCATCGGTAAAACTTGCGGCTTCGCGAAGAAGCTGTCATGCTTCAACCGGCTACGTCCAAAGCCGTGGTTTCCGACATCTCAGGGGCTGGGGGGGGAGCTAAATAAGGCCGTAGTAAGGGTTTGGCTCCCCCCCCACCCTCCCCCCCTCCTCCCTCCCCCCCTCCTCCCTCCCGCAGAGGCCCCATGACGAAACTGGGATGTTCTCAGGTTGCGTGCTAGGGTGCCAGCAACCTCCAAGCCCGGTGGTTCCATTTCTCCCCCCAAAGAGCCATAATGAATCAAAGCCTGCTACACAAACATGGTGAACATGTAAAAGAGGTACCAAGGCGGTCGCACCTCTACATGGTTGGGCCTTACTGACCGTCAACCACCCGGGCTAATGGGTCCGAAGCAAGGTACCAGCCAGCAACCCAGCTCCACTTGCCAGGAGTAAGAAAGACCCTGGATCGACCCTTTTGTGTGGAAGCAGCTACAACTGTTTGCTCCATTGTGGTCCATTACAGGCCCAAGGACAAACCCTAAGCGCTCCCCAAGCAACCCTAGAAACCCATACATCTGAGTGAGTTTCAATGAACCCCGAATTGAAGAAAGGAGTCTTCATGATGGGGTTCGAGCTTGATATCAAACCATCTCCTTTTGTGAGTCCCGACTTCATTTGCCCCAAAAGATATCCTCTTGATTTCGCTTCTTAAATGCTATTCAAAACAGGGGTCTAGAATTTTGGGATACACCCTGTCAATGATCAACGAGGAGCTTGCTGGTTCTCAGTGAGGGCTATTTCCTAATTTGGAAACGACCCCCAACATCCATTGGTCAAAGGCTGATTGTATAGGTCCAGGCTGATTGCGCATAGACAGTACTAGCGGTTTAATAACCGACAGGGGTTCATACCGGGGGTTCATATACGGACTTCATTCAGCCTGTGAATTGGGACACTATGGGTTTGGTGCTCCCTTTTGTTTTGCGGCTCATGAGCAAGTGGATCAAAGGGTTGGTATTTGTTTGGACCAAAAAGGGCCGTGGCGTATGAAAAAAACTTGCTCTTTGCCACCCCATTTCAGCGACAAGTTCGACGTACCTCCAAGAGATCATCGCAATGCAAGGAGAAGATGCTATCCCCAAGCAGGATTGCCCAGGTTAAAAACCTCTGATTCTCCTGTGGTTTACAGGGAAACCAGCAGCAACCCCCCCCCCCCCTACACCGCTTCCGCTCATGTTGAGACAAACTCCCCCAAAACACGACGCCACGGCTGGGAGACCCTGACTGGGATCCATTTTTTGAGACAAACCCGAACAACAGCCATGGGGGAGACCCTGGGAGAGACCGAGACCGACCCTGGCTTAGATGTCGACTCTCGCTTAAAAGCAAAGTCGAGCCGGCCCGCGTCGGGCCGCTTCCACTGCTGCTGCAAGAGCTGCATCTCTGCTAGCTGCTGGGCTTGCAGCTCCTCCAGCTCCGACCTGCGGATCGCTCTGAGCGGATCGAGGGGAGTCCACTAGATAATGTGGATGGACGAAATCCTGCACCACTTGGAAGCCATGGGAAACCATTGATTGTTGGTATTCACAAATCCTTATTCCAGGCTTTCTTAAGTGGTGCAGGATTTCGTTCATCCACAGTGGTTGTCACTAGATGGCCATGGGTCAAAACCCAAATCGTACCTTTCAGTGAACATCCGATTGAATCCAACCACTAAAATTATGAAATGGGTGGTGAATTCACCGACCCCCAAAATGGGATCCCATTGGCTTTGAACCATGGCCAGATAGGTCGCGCTCCATTGGGACCAGAAACTCGCCAGGTAGGTGGAAAACCATCCCAAAGGAAAGCCACCATGTTATTCCATTTTGTGGGTGTCCTCTTAATACGACAGAGCCGTATAATACAAGCACAAGGGCCTAAACGGTTCCACCAGGATTCTACCCCTCGGTTCCACCGAGGGTTCCACCGAGGGTTCCACCGAGGGTTCCGCAAGGGCTGCGGGGTGCGAGCACTACAAAGAGCACCGCATGCTGTCGGTCAGGTTCGCCCTGATCCCAGTTCGATCAGAGACAAACAAATAATACAAATGCTTTGTCCGAGGTAACTTGACTTTGTCTCAAACCCAACTAGTTACACAACCCCCGGGTAACCTCTTAACCGAGCTGTACCTGGTTGGCATGGGCAGTTCATGTCAATGACATGTTGGTTGTTGAAGGAACAGGTTGATTAAGCATTCCGACTGAAAAAGAGTATTCTCTTGGCAGCCGTCCACCCGTCCACCTTTCCCTCTGGGAGTTTAAGTGCTTGGGTCTTCCCTCAGTTCAATTGAGCTTCGCTTCAGCGATGCTTCAAAACTTCAAGAGGACATATAGCAAACCAATATAAATCAAGGATCAATCATGAACTCCAGTGCGCCTGGAAAGTCTGAGCTGTACCTGTTCTTCATTTTACGTCATGGGCACTGGAACAGACACAGGATTCCTAATCCCATCCTCAGGGGTCTGACTCCACTTTGCGAGCAAGCCACCTGTTCTGGGATCCATTTCGATCAGTTCCCACCCTTGCTTCTGCGTTTTTAAGTTGTGTGATTGGTTTGGTGTGTGTAGTTGGCTTGGTCGGTTTGACTGTTGTTGTTTGGTTTGGTTGCCCTTTACCTTGAACCTTCAGCCCTGAAAGTCTCGGATATATGGATTTGGGCGTGTCCGTTGAACATACGAACGGCGAGCTCATAACTTTTGACCGCTGCGGGGGCCGGCCTCTTTCTGTTGGGTGTTGAATAGTGAGTGTGGACCATTCACAACACCCACCCCATGCTGCTTTTCCCTTGGGACAATTCAGCATGTTCGGCTATTTAGCACCCAGTGACCACCTCAAACCATAAGCAAGGGGGCATCACCCCCCCATTTTGGGCCAACATCCATTCTTAAGCTGGAACTTTGAGGGTCCAGGAGTCCAGGCACTCCAATTTTCGGTGGTTTTGAGGACAAAGCCACCCCACTGCACGGTCTGGCACGTCCAAGCGGCTTGAGGTCCGGGGCGTCCGCGATCTCGGAAGTCTCCGCGAGGGCGTTCTCCGTGATGGCCGGCAGCGCCGGCTTCGCATTGGGCTGGGCCTCCTGGAAATCCCGAAAAGCGGCGGGTGGCGACGCTTTTCGCATGCGGTCCCTTCGACCGCATGGTGAATGAAACCAGAACGTTTGTTACGGCATTTGCGTTGGGGAATCGAATCAGAAACCAGGGTTTCTGAAAGCTGGTGCGAAATGGATTTCGTCCATCGACTGTATTTACTCCTCAAATGGTGCGACAAACTTGCGGAGTGGCTAGCTAATTTGCACAACCTACCCAAACGGGCCAAACATTTGCACGGGGGTAAATGGGAAGACCAAATCCACTTCGAACCAGTTGGATGGTTTGTCCCGGTAGAAAATTAGATTTCATCCGTCTCAACTGGTGCGAAGCGGATTTCGTCCACAGTACTGGTCTCGTGTTGGGCCCGCCCGCTCTCCTGTAGCTCTGATGCGCAGGGCCTCAGATGGGCAACAAAAACATCCAATCCTCAGACCCAACTGGGTACAAGAGCACCACCAAGAGGAAACTCATCTAAAGTAGCAACCAAAAGGTGATGTTTAAATGGCTTGAGAAGGGCACTATAGTGACTCCTGAAACAAGGTCGAACTACAAGTTCTCAAGCAACTGAACTCACCCAAGTCAAATCCAGTTTCAGTACAGCCAAGCCATTGAACATGGTGGAGACCGCTTCTTATCACTTTTTGGCTAAAACAAGAATCATGTACAAGTGATTGCTACTTGCCTCTGACTAAAAAGAGTTTTGGGAGTGAACACCACGAAATCAACCATCTGCAATCTGCAAGGTCCCACCGGCTTCAACACAGTCTTGGGAGTAAAGCATCATGACTCTGTCTGAAAGGAATTAGGTGATTTTGACACTTTTGCGCAACCCAGTGCAAGCTCGGTACAGTCGAGTATCCTGGTGAAGCAATGTACACAGAAAGCAGAGATAGACAAAAGCCAAACAGTCTGGGACACGGATGTCTCAATTGGACCAATCTGTAAACAAAAAAAACATCAGTTCCACAGTGAAAGCCGAAGCAAACACAAGGCAGAAAACCGCTAGAAAAGACAAGCAATTAAGCAGAAGGGTATGCCTAAAGCAAACTGACAAGAATAATGAGTTGTGAATTCAAATAGAAGATGATTTTTCCAATGAATGTGCACCGTGCCAGCACCTATGTACAGGGGCGTCGTGGGAAAAGCCTTGCCGCTGTTGTGATCAGCACTCGGACGCCGGTCTATAAATGAGTCCCTAAGAGGTGAGGTTGAAAGGTGAGGTTCCCTGCTTTCACAGAAGTGGGGCTTACCACCAGATTTCCACAAACCGGGAAAACAAGGTCGGCTCCTTTTTCTGTGTGAATTTATCACGCATCAAACGAAAGGCATTATGTAAGAAGTGGGTCCGTCGTTTGCTGAGAATGGTACCCAAGCGCAGGTTTGTCTTGATTTAGGCATTCGGAGGGGCTAGAAATGTCCCAGACCAACCTGACACCTGTTTTTTCATGGACATGTTCGCTTGTGGCAATCCGGGGTTGGCAGGGTTCCGTTTGTTTGTGCGGCCGGGAGTATCATGATGTCTCTCCTACACTGCGTCAACTAGGCTGACCGGCCATGCTTTGGAGAACAGTTTCTTTCTGGCCCAGCATTCAATTTCTGTATGGAGAGTAGGTTTACCCGATTTCCAAACAGGATGTGTCAGCTTGGAGATCAAACGGAAAACCGACCATTCTTGAGAGTTCCCGTACATTTTTCCAATAAACCCGGCTGACATGGTAAATTCCTTTTTCTTTCGGTGCTTTTTTAAAGGGTGGTTCCGTTGGTTGCCTACCATACTGGGGGAGAGTAAGCAAAGGAAAGCAACCAAAGGAAAGCAACCCAAACGAACGCAATCAGAGGACACCAACTATTTTTTGGGAAACCAAAGGAAACTAAAGGTTGGAGAACCCATCAATTTCTGTTCGAAAATAAACCCATCTTTTTGGGGAAACCAAAGGAAACCAAAAGTTGGAACCAACTTAAATTATTCTGGCTAATTCATCAATTTGTGTTCGAAACTAAAGCCCCATCTGACATGGGCGTGCCATGGCCGGGCGTCAATTCCATCTGGTGCTCCCGGTCGAACCTGGCGGTTTCAGCGCGGGCACGCGAGGTTGCCATGGGCAGAGAAAAACCAAAAGGCGACGAGTTGATACTTACCCCTTAAAACTCCAAGCCCTGGGGAAGTTAATCTTTTAACAGACATATAGCCCATGTTACCCGAAAAGTTGAAAAGTTGTGTTTTTAAGAGGTAAGGATATGAACTCCAAAGTTTGGGTGCACAGGGGAAAGCCAGGGGTCACCCTCGGATTTCCGAAGCCGAAAGTTGACCAATTTACTGGTGGTGTCCATTGAAACGATCTGTACTCGAGGTCCAAAAAGGGAATGGCTCGGAAGCCCTCTACCCTGTCGCCTTCCGATGTCAAAACTGAAGAAGTCCCGAGTGCGGGTAGATGAATGATGAATTCTCTGGTGATTTGCTGGCTTCCTGCTGATCCGTGGGAGACTAAGCCAAAGTAAACACCTGATCTGATGTGTGTTTCAAACAATTGGAGGCGCCGTTGAAGGGCAGGTATCCACGTTGCGAAGGGTTCCCTATGTTGAAACTTCGGATTCTGGTGGTTTGCTTTTTGGTTTCCTATTCAAAGCCACGGAAGGTGAATACACCCATATGGCTACTATGTCAAGGGTATCTACCCCATTTTGCCTGGATCACTCAGCGTCACCCGGACCCGCGTTCCTCGCGTAAGGGCACTATAGTCATCTTGCGGGGGGCCCAAACGGTGATGTTGAAAACCACCAAGAGGGCGACCTCTACCTGCATGAGCACCCCAGTTGGTATTTGCTTGATATCCCCACTTAATATGTCCGCTAATTGGTCATATGTGGTTCATATGTGGAGTAAACCGCACTTAATGGACGGGATACTGAGCACTTGTGTCGGTGTCATCCAATCTGGACTTGGGACATGTAGAGCTTACTTTTAGTGTAAAAGAACCAGGGGTTCAAAACCCCAAACCACCAACCCCCCAAAACCACAAACTCGGGGTTACCTGATGCTTGGGCATGTGTCAAAGGGGACATTTGAAAAGAGACTCCTCGGTGTGGCAAAGGTTGTATTGGCCTCACCCCTCTGAAGCCAATCACGAAATCGGAGCTACGAGAAAGCGGCCGACTGTTGGAATCGGCGTGGGGCGCTCAAGTGGATAAGCTCCGCAACCCAAGGAGCTGGTGGCTGTGAATCCAAATGTCCGAACAGGCCCAGAAAGGGCCCCCGTGGAGTGATTCTGAGGTGAAGTTTTACATTCGCCTTGCCACGCATGACTGAAAGTAAACAAGGGGAATCACAGAAGGGCTTTGGACAAGTGACAAAAGCACCCCAACGCATGGTGCTAAAGGGGTCTACCCCTTAAACGCAAAGAAATCAAGAGTGATGATCTCCGCAGCTTCTGACTCAACCTCTGCTTCCCTCTCGGTTTGGAGGTGCTCCAAAACTGGTTTCCCATCGACCCAAGCCACACGAGCCAGGCGGCGAATCCCCCAAGAAATTCCAAAACAACTACGGGTTACCTGGCAACTCGCCCAAAGATCAGCGCGAACCTTTCTGGTTGCTATCGGCTTGTGGATCAATTACACAACACGATATGATTTACTAGTTGCTATGTTGATCAACTAGAAATTTAAGGATCTGCAATCATAATCATACCATGGATGGACGAAATCCTGCACCACCTGGGATAAACGACGCCGTGTAAATGGGAGAAACCACCTACTCACTGGTGCGAAGTCGTTTTGTCCATCCACAGTATGCATGTTGCTTCCATTTGCTCCTCCCCCTGGAAACAATGTTTCCCAGTAGTGAAGTCGTTTCCTTTAAAACCAACCAGGGGGGGGGGAAGAACAATCTTCATCTCAGCACATGGAATTTGCTGTCCCTTTGAAAGTCGCAAAAGAAAGTCTTGGCGTCCCTTGGTCTTCATTTCAGCAAAAGGAAGTTCATGACCTTCCGGTTTGGGAAAATGAACCCTTTGGGAATTCCCGAAAAACAAGCTCACACCGACTGGGTGTGGCCCAAAATGCAAGCTCTGCGGCTACGCACGTTTTGGCCTCTGTTTTCATCTAAGGGGCCCCCAAAAAAAATGTGCCACTTTTTGAGCCACTGCCAAATCGGATGGATGGATTCATTTTCTTCGAAACACCTGCGCCTTCGATCGGATCGATCGATTTCCGCCTGTCCAAACGCTCCCGGCGCTCCAAATCCAGCTGCTGCAGCTGAGAAGCGTCCAGCTCCCGGCGCTGCAACAGCAAAGCCTTCGAGCAAAAGAAGCGGATGCATGCTTAGGAAGACGTATAGAAATACATACATTACATTTATGTATCTATAATATATATATATATATATGCTCACCCCCCCCCCGAAGAGGGTTTATGTATCTCTCTCTCTATTTATGTATATATATGTATGCTCACCCCCCACCCCCCCAATGAAGTGAGAGGGGGTGTTCATTGGTATCTTTTTCATACTGCGGATGGTTGCGAAATCCACACCGCGAAATGAAATCCTGGGAAACCACAACGTTTGTTGGTACTTGCGTCGGGGAATCGAATCATTCTAGGGTTTCTGAATGTTGCTGGTTTTCGTCCATTCACAGTATGCATCTATGTTGTTGCTCACCCCCCGCCCCAAGAACTATCTTTCGAGCAAGCTGAACATGTACCTGGGTATATATATATATGGTCCCGTGTTCCGTGTTGCTCCCCCCCCCCCCCCATATGGTATGGGTCACCCAGGACTCCCCCCCCCCGGCCCGAGACCCCGAGCCCCCGGATCCTGTCACCTACGGTCCCACCCCCACCCCGACCCCTGAACTCGCACCCCGACACCCCGGCACCCCCACCCCCCAGGACAAGCCAACCCGCAACCAACCATAAACCAACCCTAAGCTAACCCTAAACGAACCGTAAATACACCCTAAACCAAACCCTAAACCGCAGACCTCTAAACCTAAACCAACCCTAAATCAACAAAAACCAACCGTAAACTAACCCTAAACCAACCCTAAACTAACCCCAAACTAACCCCAAATGCACCCTAAACCAATCCCTAAACAATAAACCCTAAACCTAAGCTAACCCTAAACCAACCCCAAATGCACCCTAAACCAATCCCTAAACAATAAACCCTAAACCTAAGCTAACCCTAAACCAACCCTAAATACACCCTAAACCAAACCCTAAACCGTAAACCTAAACCAACCCTAAACCAACCCTAAACCAGCCTAAATCAACATAAACCAACCCTAAACCAACCCTAAACTAACCCTAAATACACCCTAAATATACCCTAATCCAATTCTAAACCAACCCTAAACCACCACAACCCTACCACAGGACCACAACCACAGGGGGGGGGGTACTTGTCTGACCCATGACCATTGGTGGGGGGGGGGGCCTGGCAACGCTGTACCATATATATGGCTGTGGGTCAAAAATGGGTAGCCAAAATGGAACCCTCGTAAATGGAACCAACGACTAAAACCTGCAGTCCCCTGGTGGTTAAATTTTGGCCCATACCCATATGTACATACACGCTAAGCCTCCACAAATGCTCGATCAGGCACTGACTTTAATGGAAAAAACCTGTACATGTCCAACGTTGTGTGGAAAAAAGTAGTTTTTACTCTTTTTGTTTGGGGGGGGGGCCACCATATATGTGCACGTATAGATATATACTTATATGTAGAAAATACTAGGAATGTATATATACATATATATATATATATATATCATTTTGCGATTTGCTTCATTTTTTCCTCGGGGAAAGGGGTGGGAGGGTTCAGGGAAGCATGTATTGAGAGTTCAGGTGGATTTGTGGGTTTCGGCGGAACACGTAGGTTTTTTTTGGGAGGTCTAGAATGTACATATGTATGTGACATATCAGCACATATACATATGAATCAAGCACGTACATATAATATGAGAGAATCCGTACATTTGTGCAACTTATGCATATACACTGCTTGGTTGCTGGCGAGAGCCCCCTGCAAAAGTTTACTTTCGGGGGTTTAGTGGAAAACCCCTTGATTTCCCCAAAAAATAAAGTCTAAAGATCCAACCCAATGGCAGTCAAAACTGTATATGTCTCTCTGTGTGTTGTTTTGTTGAGGTGGGGGGCTTCGACACTGCATTTCTGAACCAAACCTTAGACGCCCTGGCTGAAAGGAGAAGCGAAGGAAAACCAAAAAGCACAGTCAAAACGGCAAGCTGAGTCTGGCAATGATGACACCCGCTGTCCCTTTTTGGGTTGGCTTGCTTAACGGGGCGAAGACAATTTTGGTTGATTCGGTACTGAATAGCCCGTGATTGAACATGTGCAGACACATCCGTTGAGAAGCCCCTTCCGTTGAGAAGCCGACCGCTTCGTTGGGTCCAATTTTGACACCGGCGCTTGGCGGGTCTCACCCTCTTTGACTTGACTTCTGTAGTTTCCGGGGCTGCAGGCCCGAGCCGCAGATAACACGGACGTGCTCACACACAATATGCTTCCCTAGATTTCCCCTAAAAAAGTCACCCTGCCAAAAGGGTTCTCAGCTGACCGGGACCCGTTCAACAAGAAAATGTTTACAGCCCACCGAGAAAAAAATAAACTTAAAAATAGCATGTTGTGTATGTTTACAGCCGACAAAAAACAACACACACACACACACACAAACAGGGACCCCTGAAAACCGGCTTCGCGCGGAACGGAACTGCTCCACCTGCTCTTCAAGCTGGCGCTGTTGCTCCTCCGAAACTTTGGAGCATCCAAAGTCCCCAGTGATTTCTCTTGCGTATCTGCTTTAATGAGGACTCTAGGAATAAGCATGGATCATTTCCCAAGGGTGTAATCCCAGGGTGGAATACAAAAAACCCTCAGAAATGAGGGCTCTAGTAAGGCCTATATAAGTCTCTGCCGTCTTCACAGGTGAAGAAATATCATTATCAGTATTAACCCACTGGATTTCCCATGAAGTTGATCAATTTGCTTCCATTGATGCTGGCCCTTGGCCAGGGAAGGTGTGACGAAGGGTTCTGAAGTTCTGAACGCCGTTTTGGGGCATGGTGGGCACCTAATGCCTCAGCTTCCTACATGGCTTTGGAGGAAACTGACCTTGAAGGGTGGTGCAAGGGTAAGATGGGTGTACAACAACGAAGGGTGCGGCAAAAAGGGTATCCACGGGGTTCTACAACCAAAGAGGCACACAGAAAGTAAGCAAGCAAGCAAGCAAGCAAGCAAGCAAGCAAGCAAGCAAGCAAGCAAGCAGGCAGGCAGGCAGGCAGGCAGGCAGGCAAGGCAGGTAAGCCGTCCGGGACCCTGCTCTGCCACCACCCGGCCCGCCAAAGCGCCAAACCGAGGGATAGACTCGGCCCCTAAAGAAGCAAACACAGACACATATATACATAATTAATCCAAGCCAGCGAGTCAGCGAGCCAGCAAGCTGGAATACCATCAAGTCGGTGAGCCAGCAAGTTGCCAGCAAGCAGCAAGCCGGCAAGCAAGCAGCATGCCGGCCAAAGCAAGCAAACGAGTGGAACAGAAAGACCATAGAAAGAAACGCATTGGACAAACGGGCCCTTTCAAACTGGCATCCTAAAGGTGGTGTTTAACAGACTGTGGATGTGCACAAGCCTGCAGTTGGAATGGATGAAACCCTATGAATGAAACAAACCACCCGAAAACTAGTCCATAGAGTTTGATATCCTCCTTCACCATCATCATTTAGGAGGTGTGAGGGCACCCGCATTGGAGATGCTACAAAGGCAAACTAAAGGAAAACCGCACCTTCTGAGGCTTCCCATTTGGGTGCGCGACCCCGAAAACATGAGAGGTGTCCTTTTTGGTTTCCCCTCAAAACTATCCAAAAAGGGTGCCCTTAAACACTGACAGACCCATTTTGAAGACAAACCCAAGTATCAATGAAAACGTCCTCAAGCTGCTGGCGCATGCGCTCCAGGCGGATGTGCTTCTCCAGGTCATCCTCGCGACCGAGCCACACAACGCTTCACAGGCCCCTCGCCGCGAGAAGCGACTGTCTCCGGTACCTCGACCTTCCGAGTTCCCCTCAAAAATTTGGGTTTTTGACCCAAAGCTCCGGGGTGAAGTCCCGTTTTTCTGGGGAGTTTCAGGGTTCAGGTAGAGACCAGGCGGCGAACTTTGGACGAAGCACGCGGCGCTCGGCCGTTTCGGAAGTACCTCGCCCCTTTCAGCCCTCAACCTTCGGTTGCTGCTTCGGGTTGGTTTAGGGTTCGCATGCCTAAGTCCACTGCAAAAAAAGAAAGAGAGAGAGAGAGAGACAATAAGTAGTGAAATCGATTCCCCTTAAAATCGACACAGAAATACCACACATTCATCTCAGCAAATTCAAGTTCATGACCTTCTGGGTTTTGGGAATGAACTTTTTGTGGGTTCCCCTATAAAGGACACCAAATCGGATGGATTTGTTCTTCGTCATTCCATCCATGTCTCATTCCCTGCATCTCTCGCAGCGATCGCAAAATAGGGAAGCCCATAGGTCCTCCTCGTCCAACGCCAGCGAGGTGAACCTCAGAGAACATGCCTAGATAGCCAGGTGGCTGCCTTCTTCTTTCACTGCTGCTGGTTTTTGGGGTCAAAAATCATGGAGCAAAGCAGCTGGCGATCCAGGTGCCTCCCCCCCCCTCCCCAACGGAGTGTCCTTTGGAAGGCGATGGGCGGTTTGAACGCCCCAAGGCTGAGCTTCAATACAACCCGAGCAGCCCGAATTGATCCGCGCACATCTAGTCTCTGGAATTTTCAGTCGCAGCCCTTTTACAGTGGCTTACCTGTACGGATTCGCGAACACTCCATTTTGAAGAGTGGAAGCGAAGTATTTGTCAATAAAAGTGTAAGCTAATATGAACCCATGACCATGTGGCAAAACTGTGGCATTGCTATGGTTCATGATCCCATCTACCAGTGGGTTCATACCGGCCCTCCGCATATCGAGGGCCATCAATTATTGGCTTCATATCAGAGGTTCTTACGAATGACTGTCGCCTTCGAATCGAACAAGGCCAAAGGTTTCAGGATATCCCTGGTTCTTCTAGGCATGACTGCCCGCAAATGTAAGCACATGAAGTAAAAGACGAGTGTCAGAAAGACTTAAACAACAATAAAGTAACCCAAACAACACACATACCTAGTAAGTCAAATTGAAGATTAAGACGCGTATTTGCGAAAGCCTTATTTTAAGGATTGGCCTTTGAGGTGGCTTCACCTCAGGGATGCCGAAGAGTATCCTGCAAATGGTGGGCCAAGGGAGGTCTTGTGGAACCTGAGAGCTTCAACAGGCCAATTCTGTGGGTCCCATGGGGGGACGGGTCCAAAGTGATTTCGACAAATTGGTTCAAAGGCGCGGTCGGAACTCCTTTGGATCATGGCCAGTTCAAGCTGTTTCCTTGAAAAGAGGCCCTTCCACAGCATCATCCAACCTTCCTCTTGAAAAGGCCAGAGGTTTCAGGGTGATCCCATCTAACAGCAAGTTTTGTGGGTTCATTCCGGTACGTACCTCAGAGTGCCCCCGCAGGATGTTACATGGGTGTGTGCTTCTTTTTCAGATTGGCCTTTTCATGTTTTTAAAGGGAAGCCAAAGGGAACAGCACCATTTTTGGGGGTCCCCTAGTTCAGACGTACTCATCTAGTTCCGGGCCTTCTGCTAGTTCACATCATTTGGAGCAGGAAGTCAAGCCTTTTAAGGGTCCCGGCTGTTCGGCGGCCTCGGTTTGATCCATCGGAAGCCTTTCGGGTCGTTTGCATGTTCGGTGGGTCCGGCAGGGAAAACTTGGACAAGAGGAAGAACCAACCCTACTGTGGATGGACGAAATCCTGCACCACTTTGAAACCATTGTTTGTTGGTATTTACAGGGGAATCGACTCATTCAAGGGTTTCTTGGGTGGTGCAGGAATTCGTCCATCCACAGCATGAAATTGGAAAGAGCTCTGCAGGAACCGCACTGGAGAGCCAAGCGTCTCTGGTCCCAACCTGTCTAGTTCCATGGAAGGGGGCAACTAATTTTTGAGACAAACCCCCTCAAGGGCTTAAGCCTGGGGTCATACTGTGGACCCTTTTCTTTGGCCAAGGGCCAAAGAAGTTGCCCACCCAACAAGAGGCCAAAGTTGCCAAATAGCCAAAGGGGCCTATATCAAACCACATGTAGGAAGAACATGCATTCCGAGGGTGCCAAAGTCTATCAAGCCAAAGCCCTGAACCGTCACGGGTCTTTGGGCCTCTTTAAGTACCCTCCACATGCTGGGCTATACTGCGATCCCCTGCAAACAGTGAACTTTTGTCTGACTGAACATTCTGAATCAAGAAGGAAATCAGATGATATCAAGAGAGAGCAGATTCGATAACAGGAGAATGAAAATGATGAGAGGGACAAAGATGTCTGTGGATGTTTATGTTGGTTGGTTTGTCTCTTGGGAATTGGGAATCGACCTATTCGTTGGACCCAGCGACACGGCAGTGCAGACAAGAAGGCTGGCTTTGCCCATCCAGCGACACGTCGTCGCCCGCTGCCTAGCCGGAAATCTACGGAACATTTCAGTAAGATGAGGAGGGCGGGGTGTTCCCTCGTTCCCTCGATGCCTTAAACATTGCAAGCAAACCAACCAAACTCAACCGTCTCAACCCCACAGCCGTGGTACTTTGCGGTCAACTAGCGGCTTCTGATTTCAACCAACTCATTTGCCATATCGCAGGGCGCATGAAGACCAGGGTGAACTTATGTATCAAAAAGTGTGAGAGTGCGATCTGCAGGCCCTCAAGAAAGAGATTCCGCACGTCTCGTGATACTTGTGGTGACCTGTGACTGGTCATGAAATCTGAACAAACGGTGAGTCATAATCACAACCCGGTATCAACATTGAGTACCCAAACCAATGAACAGAATTTCAAACGGCGGCCGCACCTCTTTATGGTTGGGATTGTCCCTTACAACCTTCATCTGCCCAGCTTTTGATTGTGGCTGGGCTAATGATTCAACTACAGCATCAAAAAAGGAAAAATCTTGTGTGACCTTTCATAGATGACCGGACCCAACGCCTGAGACACACTGCAAGTCTTGGCAAGCTTGGAGGCCTAAGCCAACATCAAACCAACCACGGTGCCTTTGGGGCGGTGTGGTACTACGGATTTCCCAACACAAAACTGACACAAAGGTACGACATCATGCTCCGCACATTGGTGGATATCAAAAGCTCCAAACGTAAGGTTGCGAACTGATTTGCCCATATATATATATATATGTATATGTATATATACATATATAAACAATTAATCGCATGCACATGGTGAACACGTGAACATTGATTCATGCATATGAGGGTCGCGTGTGCCATGCTGAGGGCATGCAAAGCAGGCGACAATTCACCAAGCATTCGCTTTCGATGTCCAACTCATGTGTGCCAACAAAAATCACCAATCATCGTCCTGGGTAAGGCTATAGATTCCTGGAACGCTTTCGGAAGGTGCTTGAACCACCAAGGTGGACGATCACTCCACCAGGAAAGTCGGCGCGGCGACTTAACCCACGGCCTTTCCGATAGTTGAACCGCCGACGGAGAACAACACGGATTTTGCTGGGAATGGCTGAAATCCGCGAGTCTCGCACCACGGCTAGACGCCATGTTGTGCTCCGGACACATCCTTCCAGCAACACCATGCAGAACCTCCACACTTTCAGCTGCCCAGTGCCACCGGCAGAAGGGGTTGCGAAGAAGGGATCTAGAGGGTGGAATCCACTGAACTGGGCTGACCTCACATGTCGAAAGTCAGCGAAAATGGCAACCTTCAAGGCTTCAAGGGTGAGCCTTTTCACCCGAGAGGGTTTCTGTAGATGTGCCCAAACAGGCGGTCCTGGCGTCAAACAGAACAAGGGGGAAGCGGCGTGACCCCACAATTACGAAGAAGCTCATGGAATGCTATTTTGATAAACCCCAAGTGCCTCCTGAAAAACAACTGACAGGGTTCGATAGCTGTACAAGATCCGATCTCGTAATCAGTCAACCAACCCAACCCCTCCCCCCCCCCCGCGCAAATACGGAACAAAAGATGCTGGACACCTGCTGTGACAAGCCCGAATGCTGCTGTCCGTTTTTAGATGCCCTGCTAAAAGTTATAACTTTGAACCAAACCCAACTAACAACCCAGCTAACAACCCAGCTAACAAGCTAAACACCAGCTAAAAACCAGCTAAAAACCAGCTAAACACCAGCAAAAACAACACTAAACACCAGCAAAAACAACACCAAACACCTCTAGAAGCCAACGGGGATGGCCGGGACTTCCCCCGGCGAATCCGCTCCGCTCTCGGAAAAACCCCCCCGGCGCCGGCCTCGGAGAGCTCGGAGTCGAAGCCGCGGCTCGTCTGGCGACTTTGGCCTGGCGAAGCGGGCGCCGGAAAACGACTCCGCGAAGGCAGCGACCATCAAGCGACCGGGGGGTTCATATAATAACCATCCTGGAGATTCAAACACCCAGAAATTTCTGGGCGTTTTGGGTAATGGGTACGATTGGAGGAAAACTTTGGAGGAAAACTGGGTATTATTAGTTATTTCTGTCTTTCTCTCTCTCTTGCCTTTTGATTGTTTGTTTGTGTGATTGTTTTTTTTTTCATATTAATGGTTCATATAATAACCATCCAGATTGTTCTGGGCGTTTTGGGTAATGGGTACGATTGGAGGAAAACTTTGGAGGAAAACTGGGTATTATTAGTTATTTCTGTCTTTCTCTCTCTCTTGCCTTTTGATTGTTTGTTTGTGTGATTGTTTTTTTGGGGGGTGGTTCATATACTGTAATAGCCAGTGTTCCTTTTGTCTTGTGTTTCTGTCTTTT